>JAGDQP010016227.1:1977-32431 GCA_022664845.1 Lepisma saccharinum | reverse complement strand
AATAAACTTTCTGATGGCGACATACATGGTGCTGTCAGATTTCTAATTTCTGAAGACACTTTCTCTCCATCACACTAGCGTTGCCACGAGACGAGACGAGACAGAGAAAATGGCTATAGGAAACGAGATGAGACAGAGCTCTCGTAATGCAAAGAATACATCTTTTCGAGACGAGGCACTCTCTGAACAAGACACTTTCGATACGAGACAGCATAAATCTCGTCTCGTCGGCAACACTACATCAGACCCCACAATTTTGAGGGCCTTAAAAGAGAAACATCCTCCGCACCCTTAACCATTTGGACTTCCTAATTTTCATAATATTGATGTTAATAAAATTACGTCCAATGAGTTTCTTAAGGTGCTTAAATCATTCCCTTCTGGTTCGGCTGAAGGCATAGACAGCACGCGCCCTTCAATCCACAAGGATTTAATACTTTATAATATTCAAGACTCTAAGATCGCCTTACCAAGATTACTTGCGATTTTCTTTCTATGATCTTATCAGGAGAAGTGTGCCTAGAAATAAGGCCATTTTTCTTCTTCTTCTCTTATAGCACTGAAAAAGAAATGTGGAGGCATTAGATCAATCGCTGTAAGGAACATATGGAGAAGAGTTTCTTCTAAAATTATATGCGGAAGAATTAAAAATAAGCTAATTCAGCAACTTTCTACACACCATATTTGATATCTTTTGTATACCTTTCACATTGTAAATTATGGGTTAAGTTCGGTATAGGGCATCCAACTGTAGAATGTGTGCGCTAATCCAACCAAACCTTTCCTGTCCTAACCTACGGTAACCTAACCAACCTATTCTCAACTAACCTAATAGAAAAAAAATTGAAATAACTTGAATGTAGGGAGTCTTTAAAAAAAAAGTGGATGCCATATACCGAATAGATACCTAAATTAATACGGTAATTAACTTTACTTATAAATTTGTAACTAACATCACTATTTCAATATTACGTTTGGATTTCACTAAGCAAAAGCTCTCGTTATACTTTTTCTCTCATTTTTTTTTTTAATTTGGTTTATGGCCAATCATTGTTTTAGATTTTGTCTTGTTCCTTTTCTTGTTTGTTTTTTCTTGTTGTTTTTTTTAGCTAGAACAGTATTTTTCCTTTCTTTACTCTAATTTTCATCATACGAAACAATAGCAAATAAAGGTAGTATATACAAATATAATGTACAACCAGAAATCATAGACATCTGACAATCGTTTCACCTCTTTTTATATCCTTTCTAATGTCGTTTGGCTTCAAACCTTTCTTATTTTAATTATTTTATACCTTACCTCCTTTTTACATCTCTTCTTATTTTACTTCTATTTTTATCTCGTTCTGAGAACCAGGAGGAAGTATTTAAACATTTTATTCTGAACTTTCTAAAACAAACATTTTAATTTTTCTTCTCTCACAAGGAGACCGTCAATGAGATCATATCGAAACCTACCTTCAAATTTTACTAGAAGAATCTACGTCCTATAGAGAGGTAATATACAAACAATTAGCTGCCCATATTAACTACCGAGTTAGAGGCTGGAATATTGGTCGAAGTGTACAAAGAAAAGTGTATTTTTTATAATTCAATCAACAGAAGCCATTTCTGCTTCACTTTCGTCCTGGAATGAAACACTCTCCGTTGTAGCGTCACCTTCCACACCGCAATACTCCTCGTGAGGGACGTATTTAGGGGGGTCTGGACCCCTGAAATTTTCTTTTTCTTTGTAAAATAGGCAAACTTATATGAATTTTACAAAAAAATCTGAATTTCGAAGGCGCCAGACCACCTAAATACATCCCTGGCGAGGAGTGCTGTGATGTGGAAGGTAACGCTACATTGTGTCTTCTACTGTTAATAGATATGTGGCCAAAAGTGTTACTATTGTATGTTCTACTATTTTCGTTTTGCATATTTTCGATTACGTATACGTTCCTTTTGGCTCATAAATGGCTATGGATTATAAATGATAAAATGTGGTAGAGAAATAGAGTTTAGTTACCACTACAGAATAGTTACCTTTCAGCATAAATCATATACAAAAAAAAAGTGACTAGCCTTCGTCGCTAAGGAATATCCTTTTTTAATAAAAGTAGCCGATTAAAACATTGAACGGTGATGGTAGCAGGTAAGGACAGAAAGTACTTTCCAAAGAATAGATCGAATGATCCTGAATACAGAGATTACGATGACAAATGAAGAGTACAGGGAAGGAAGGTGATATCAGATAGAAAAGGGGATTTCACATGCCAATTTGGTTGTGAAGAATTTAGCGGAAAAACTACTCAAGTTCATTCCAAGTAGAAAATGACGTCTTATCGTAATCTTTATATCTCACGGAAAGCTATCTAAATGTAGGTAATCAAAGGCAAACAATGTGATGTTACAGAAGAAAAGAAATGTTACATTTTGGAACGTCGGCTGTTGTTTATTAACTACTAAAACTATGATTGTTTTTACCCTAGACTCCTCATACTTGGAAAATTGAAACTAAAGATTTTTTTTTTCTTTAAAATTTCAGATTGTAGGAACATTCGTTTTGCTGATTTCAGTTTCTGCAATTACTGATTACAAAAATATGAAAGTTCCCTCGCCTTTGGTACCACTGTTTGTTGGCTTAACCATAATGGGTGTTGGACTTTCGCTCGGATTCAACTGTGGCTACGCGATCAACCCAGCACGAGATTTAGGACCAAGACTCTTCACACTTATTTTGTACGGAGGAGAAACATTTACGTGAGTATCAAATCGTTCTCAATATATTACTAGTCAGTAGATGAAGAAACGTTGTCTCTACTTTTTAATTATTTAAAGGTCAACAGCTCAACACCAGAAGGAATAATGCCTATGCCTATTGATCATGACGTTATCAGAGTTTATGTGCCCTTCAAACACGCTTGAACAAGTAAACTTCCAGTTAGGTGTGATTCGGTTGTTCGTCACGATTTTTGAAATAAGGAAAAACCTGGAAGCTGTTTCCAAATTAGTACAGAGAGAGATAAAAAGGTAAAGAGAAGAGTAACGCAAGAATTCTACTCACAAAAGAAGTGATATCCATTCCATTTTACGAGTGATTTTTTTTGTGTGTCACTATGGTGGAAGTGTTTCCTTTGTAATAAAATTAAGAGACTTAATATCCTCCCGTCCGCCATAGTGACACAAAGAAAATCACTGGCAAAATGGATATCACTTCTTTTGTGAGTAGAATTATTGCGTCACTCTTCCCTTTACCCCGATGGGGCTTTTATACTGATATCACTTATTTTGTAAGGCTACCTATTGAAAAAAAGTGCATAGTCTTCTACATGAAGTCAGTTTTAGACCAAGGTAGGCTCCGTATCTTGAAAACGGTAACTCCTATTAGAAAATAAGCATTTTTTTTACCCCAGCGGGGCACGCAATTCACCCCCGAAACCCCCTGATACTAACCATTTGGGACTAAAGCAAAAAGACAGACAAACGTTTCGATCATTTGCGAAAATTCTGTGATTTCGGTTAAGAAAAGTGAAAACTTTTGAGCCCCTTCACCGATTTTGCCGTGAGATACACCATTTGAAAGGTATTGAAACGTAGATTCCGATTCAGCAAGTTTTCGGCTGCCTATTTGATCTGGGGTCAGTGCTATCATCAGAAAAGTAAAATTTTGAATTTTTTTTTCGAACCGCGTTAGGGGGTGCCAGGGAGGTCCTACCGATCCATTTTCTTCTGTGTCTTAGTATGGTAAAGAGCTTTCAAATGCAAGTTTAAGCATCAAAATCGGGCTTATAGTTCGCTAGATCCGAAATTAGCTGTATATATGTGAAGGCCGTTTGTGAGCGTAACTCGAAGAACTACCATTCTTCATCATCTCTCGTATCTACCCGTGCTTCTTTCACCCAATTCAATCAGTCTGTATCAACGTTTATCTCAACCAGCCTGGAGAACATTCCTGCTTTGCCGTTCCAAATCGAAAGGCCCTAACTGCAGTTCTATCTTTTAGAAAGATCTAAGTAGTCGATAAGGCTTTATATGTTGCCTGAAGGCGTAGAACTGTACATAGGGCC
Source organism: Lepisma saccharinum (assembly GCA_022664845.1). Classification (NCBI taxonomy): domain Eukaryota; kingdom Metazoa; phylum Arthropoda; class Insecta; order Zygentoma; family Lepismatidae; genus Lepisma; species Lepisma saccharinum. Next base: position 28,382 of record JAGDQP010016227.1, on the reverse strand, counting down.
TACCATTTTCTTTTATATTCTCCATTTGAAAAGTTACGTAGGACTTCCTTGTACCACCCCTTGTAAGATACATAGGCTTACAATGAAAAAGACTGTATGGCTACTTCAAACAAGCTCAACTGTAGTTAGGGTCTTTTCATTTTCCACGGCAGTGCTGTCTCTCTCAGCTGGTTCAGAAGATATTAACGAACACTTTCTGCACAATACAACTTCAGTTTTGTCAGTTCCTTTTACTATTATCTTCAACAGATGCTTTACCGAAGCCTATTTTCTTCTACACTGGAAAACAGCCCACATGTTTCTTTTACAGGTATTTATTTGTCGTACGCTCCTTGTCTGTTATCTTGGTAAAAATAATTGGCATTGGTTCATACCAGGCCTTGAAATGGACATTTTCAAGAAACTGAACGCTTTACCTTCGTTAATATGCTTTGTTATTTTTTGTCTGCGATTACCATTTTGACGAGATGGAACAGTAAGGTTCCAGATGTTCACGAACCGGAACGGAGTTCCGGTCTGCTCCAGTCCATTTCGAGCCCAATAGTTTGGTTTAACATGGATTCATATCCAATAGTTCCTTTCTGATAAAGCTGAGTAATCTTCTTGCCAATTCTATCAAATCGGTCTTCAAGAACATGCTGTTAGACATATTATAGTTTGACCTCTCTAAAGCATTTGACTACCTCCTACGCTCGCCTACCGTTCAAACTATTAAACATGTTTAATATTCACGGTTCATTCTCTTTTTTAATAACTAATTATGGGTAACAGGAGTGTTCGATTTGTAGTGGGGGATGGTAGAAATCCCTCCCCCCACCTTTCTGCATATATACTCCCTGACTGTGTTTTCCTAAATATTCCCCAACCCTAGTAGGATTGGATATGTATTAAAGTAGTCTACGTTCTGATGGCCCCCCCCCCCCACCTCCTCTGAAAATTGTACAAATCCTACGCTGAGTAGACCTTTCTCAGCATGATGTCCTATCTCGTCTCTCATCTATCTCTCGATGTCTAATTCCAGGGTAAGCCAGTGCAGTCTACTCGATCTGCTTCTCTTTGTACTGTACTTAGACGATCTTACCAGTAACCTGGGCCACCAAATCAGATGGAATATTATAATTTGTAAACTATACAGAGAAATAGTAAGACCGCATGACGCTTTATTACGGTAAAATTGTGTTAATTACTTTGCTATCTTATATGAAGATTAGGGCCTAAAATTACAGCCCTCCCCTCTCCCCGGATTACATCGCGCGATCACACTTACCATATGTCTAAAGAAAAATCACAGAATCCTCTGTTTATACAACGACTGGCTTACTCATTAAATCTTGGAGTCCTATTTGAGAGTAAATTTGACTTCTCTGACCACTTACTAAACGATCTATGCGTCCGTTGGGACTTCTTTTCCGTCTCACGGCAGTATAGTTTTCAAGAAAGCTCTTTAGTCGCCTTCAAGAAAGCTTTTCTTGAACACTGGACAAAAAGTCCCATAAAACCTCTCCACATTAAATTCAATTGCTTACGTAATTGTAACGTATAAAAGAGTTGAAATAGTAGACTAGTCTGCTTTTCTTGAATATTTTAACCCACAATTTAATATAGAAACCACGTCAGATTACTTCATAATTCTCACAATAACATCGTATATGTTCTTGTATTATGAGTGAATAACTATGTGGTACCGGTATTGTAGGAATAAATTTCCCTATAAAGTTGAAGCGCACATCATTATCCATACTATAATTTATAATATTCTGTAAACATCTACTGTAAATACATGATACCTATTATTTTCTGTAACGAGTATTCTTAAGAAACTATTTAATTTCGTTTTCAGGCACAGAAGTTGGTCATGGGTGCCCATAATTGGTCCACACATAGGAGCTATTTTGGGAGCAATTGCGTACATTGGCCTTGTGGAGTTCCATTGGCCAAAGGGACAGGAGACAGACATGAGCGGTAATGAAATACCAAAGGATCCTACTTATACTCTGTTGCTTATACTCATATTTATTCTAATACTCTTACTAATATTTATTATCATCCTTATATTACTACTTCTAGTAACGGAAAAGCAGAAGCCGAATTGACATTGTGTTTGGTGTGCTGCAAAAATATGAATGTTTGTTACAAGCTGTTAGATTAGGCCATCAATAATATTGACTGTTTGTTCTATTTTTCAAATGCATATGTATTTTTTTACACTATTTTTCTATCTAAGTGTATATGGTATGAGTGTGAAAGAATGAACTAAACGCCATTTATTCTTTTTGAATTAAATATAGAGGAAATAAACAACACATGTAAAAGGATGTAAATAGGACGAGGGGAAATTTACAGAGTCTGTATATTGATTTCATGTATCTATGGGACCTCTGACTATAAAAGCACGGTATTTTGTTTCTTAAAATTGAAAAAAAAAAAGAGAACTTTTTTTCATTTTGTTAGTAATTTCATTCTAAAGTATGGGAAATTGTACTTCACTAACAAAATGTACTTGTTTGGGTGTAACGTTTTATAAGATTGGTCACTAATTTTTTTTTTTTTTCCTTTTGATTTCAATGCGGATTCCTCTGACGTCTTCTGGATATTGTATATTCGCTTCCACATAAGGAGTTCAGATTTTCCTACGGGACCACATTTTCGTTTTTCCTTTCCTTATTTTCATTCTTATCACTTCCTCTTTAATTATCCATTCTCTAGATATATCTTTATAGTTGCGGAAGTTGGAGTTCGACCCTGGCAGTTGAACATAAATTACGGGTGTTTGAGAAGTAGGCCTTGAGAAAGATATACAGGCTGAAACGATACGAAATGGTCGGAGGTTGCATAATGAAGAACTCCATAGACTGTATAATTCTCCTGATATTATAAGAATAATGAAATCACAATGGTTAAGATGGATAGGCCATGTTGTTCGGATGGGGCAGAAACTATGGTTGGTAATCCGGAGTGAAAGACGCCGTTGGGGAGACCGAGATGTCGTTGGGATGACAATATTAGAAGTTATCTTCGAGAGCTACATGCTTATCATGCTAACTCACTTAACCTTGCCCATGATATAATCCAATGGCGAAAGTTTGTTACTGCAGCGATGAACTTGCAAGTTCCGTAATCCATAAAGTTAGTTAGTTTGTTAAATACATCTAATTTGCGTTGGCGTGCGCCTTAGAACACAACGCCGAGATCGATAGGGGAAAATGTAATTTAGTGATTCAATCTTGGAGGCCGTTACAGCCAGGCAAGTACATTTTATTATTGAATGTTGCTTTAGTTTCCATCAATGCAGAAGAGAAAACACGGGGCTCCAAGAACAGGATTAAGAAGGACCTTAGAATAGGAATGTGGAACGTACGAACGTTATACCAAACTTGCGCTTTTCAGGTGGCGGTACGCGAGACCGAGAAGTACGACCTGGGCATATTAGCGATACAAGAAGTTCGGTGGGAGGGTCAAAATAGCATCCCACAGGGCAAGTACACTTTCTACTACGGGGGAACACAGTTTCACGATTTCGGAACAGGATTCTTCATTAAGAACAGTATCCTTCAGGCGGTTCAGAATATAGAGTTCGTAAACGAAAGACTATCATACGTTATGATACGTACTCGATGGGGCAACATGGTTTTATTAAACGTCTATGCTCCGGCAGAGGCGGCTAATGATAACGACAAAGATATATTTGACGATCAGCTAGAAAGGCTGTAAACCCAATGCCGAAGTATAATTCGAAAATTGTGTTGGGTGATTTCTATGCAAAGGTAGGGAGGGAAGAAAAATATAGACCTACGATAGGCAAATACAACTTTCACGAAAAGACAAACAACAATGGAGAAAGACTGATAACTTTCGCGATATCTAAAAACCTACTGGTAAAGAGCACGTACTTTGAATAGAAAGACATACACAAATACAAATGGGTATCTCCAGACGGTAAAACTCTAAACCAGATGGATCACGTATTAGTAGATAGACGAAGACACCAACAAAATGGACATTAGGTCATACAGAGGAGCGGAAGGTAACACAGACCATCATTTAGTGATCACAAAAGTAAGGGAAAAGTTATGCATCGCGAACAGAGAAAGCAAGGGGTCAAAACAACTGAAATTCTAAGTTAAACGATTAAATAATCCGAGCATAAGAGCAGATTACCGACTCAAACTCTCAAATAGGTTCGAAATCCTAGCCGACTCGAGTAATAATAATGATGATATTAATAATGAAATTGATGTACGTAAGATGTGGGAGGCAATTCGTGAAACAATTAAGAGCGCAGCGAAGGAAGTAAGTGGGAAGAAACAACAGAAAAACAAACCTTGGTTTGATAAAGAATGTCTTAAGCTTCATGAGGAACGAAAACAAGCCAGGCAACAATGGCTAAGTAATGAAAGCGAAGCAAATACCAACCACTACAATAACACGAAACGAAACGCCAAACTCTGGTTCAGAAAAAAAAAAAAACGAAAATATCTGACGTAGAATATTCAGGAGATTGAGGAAAACTGCAAGACAAATAACATACGAGATCTATACAAAGGAGTAAACTCTTTAAGAAAAGGTTACCAGCCGAGGTTAGGATTGATTAGAAATGAACGTGGAGATCTTCAGGCTGATCCGACTAAAATTGTCGATGTGTGGAAAAGTTATTTCCACAGACTTCATGTATACAACGGGGAAGAAACAGAGGAATTTGAAATACATACCGCAGAACCATGGATTCCCTAACCGAGAGAGATCGAGATCGAAATATCGGTAAAAAAAATTCAAATCACCAGGAATAGACAATATTCCAGCCGAATTAATTACAGCAAGACGAACGGCACTAATCAAGGAACTACATAAATTGATAAGTGCTATATGGAGAAAGGAGGAGCTCCCAAAGGAATGGAAAACCTCAATAATAGTTCCGATTTACAAAAAAGGTGATAAATCGGACTGTAATAATTTCCGCGGAATCTCGTTACTTCCAACCTTTTACAAGGTATTAAGTAATATTCTGTTACCACGCCTAAGTGTATACGTAGATGAAATAATTGGAGATCACCAATGTGGATTTAGAAGAAATAGATCCACGTTGGACCAGATTTTCGCTTTGAGACAAATTTTGGAGAAGAAATTGGAATACAATGGGACTGCTCACCAGCTATTCATTGATTTTAAGAAAGCATATGAGTCTACCAAATGGGAAAATTATAAAATATCCTGATACGATTTGGATTTCCGAAAAAAATGGTTCAGCTAGTGAAGAGGTGTCTCAACGACCCCATAAACAGAGTACGGATAGGTAATAATATATCATAGTTTCAAGATTCGCAACGGATTGAAACAAGGCGATGCCTTGTCACCACTACTGTTTAACTTTGCGTTAGAATATGCGATTTTAAAAATTAAAGGGGACAAAAAGGGACTATCATTGAATGGCTTGAATCAACTGTTTGTATACGCGGATGATGTAGATTTAATAGGGGACAATATAGATGCACTACAAAGCAACACCAATGTATTAGTAGAAGCGTGCGATGAGATAGGTCTACAGGTAAACATAGATAAAATAAAATACGTGATAACAAGCCGAAACACAGGGAATGAAGGAAATAAAAACATAAGAATTAGGGATGAGATCATAGAGAAAGTAAACAAATTTAAATACTTGAGAGCATACGTAACAAGCAAAAATGAGATCACGGAAGAAATAAAAAAGTCGCTTAGTATCGGGTAACGCATGTTCCTATTCAGTCCAAAAACTTCTAACATCGCGATTAATATCAAGGAAATTGAAATTGAAAATGTACAGAACGGTTATTCTGCCGGTAATACTTTACGGTTGCGGAAGTTGGTGTACGACCATTGCAGATTACGTGTGTTTGGAAATAAGGTTTTGAGAAAGATATACGAGCCGAAACAGGACGAGATGACTGTAGAGTAGAGGAGACTGCATAATGAAGAACTCCAAGGACACAATTCACTAAATGTTGTAAAAATAATGAAATCGTGACGACTAAGGTGGCCAGACCATGTAGCTCGGATGGGGGAAATTATATTCTATCCTGGTTGGAAGGCCGGATGGAAGGAGGCCATTGGGAAGACGGAGACGTCGTTGGGAGGACAATATTAGAAGAGATCTTCGAGAAGTAGGTGTTCGTGATGAAAACTGGCCTAATGTTGCACAGGATAGAATCCAATTTCGAACGTTTGTTACTGTGGCGATAAATTTGCGAGTTTCATAAGCCATAGAGTTAGTTAATTCAATGCATCATGTAATACGGTAAGTATTGACAGATGAAATACAGTTAGATATCTAATTGGAAAGCGAAGAAAAGCATTCTGTTATTCTTACTTGCTTCAGATTAGTTGGTGAAAGCATTTCGAGGAATTTTGTTACAAAATTTCCATGTACGAAACAATGATACTTTCAAAATATTTTTTTCCTTCCTTTCATACAGGACAGAATGGAAATTCCAGGGAAATAATGCAAGTAATAAACATTATACTTGCACTATACTTGCAACAAAGTCGCAACAGCAAACGAAAAAGTTTGCAGCAAAGCTGGCATGACCAATGTGAAATTTTGCTAAAAGTTTGCAGCAATGCGAAATGAGCAACAAACTTGCTATGTAATATTGATAATAACTTTACAAAATATACTCTCACTATATTTCGGGAAGTTTAGGTACTGATTTTTCGTAAATTAACTTTGGAGTTTTGAATAAACCTACGCGATTTGGAGAAGAGAAATTTTCGGAACACCAGTTTGTTAGTTTGAAATTCGATGTTTTCCCAGTTGAACCACGAATCTACTTACAGTTGTGGCGACAAAATGCGGCTATCATCATACAATAGCCAATAGCAGGATGTCCTGAACATAGGCACAAATCGTACAGGATATAACAGTATTTCACCGTTGTAGAGGTAAAGAGTAGGACTATTTCTCTAACATACGATACCTAAAAAAATAGCATTTTGATTTCGTCACTCACGTAGATTGTGTTGTCAACTCAAGTCACATTATTGTCAGAGCAAAAATTTTGAGAATTAGTTCAAATCAAATAGTTTTTTTTAAAAATAAAAATGTTCTTGAAACGTCAAAGGCGCTTTGAAGGAAAAAAGAAGAAATCAAGGGAAACCAGAATTAAAATCTGCTTTTCCAGGGCAAGTTTTGACTTCAAATCTTCTAGTCGTCCAAAACTTGTTATTAAATCTATGAACTATATAATTTATCATTACTCGTTCTAGAATCAAGTAAAAATGAGAAATTTTGATTGTGTATGTGTAGTCTTCTCCTTAATGAAGATTCCGACTTCGCTCAACAAATATAAAAGTTATAATTCTTAAGCTTACCCGATGACGATGAGCTCGTTGATATGATTAAAGTTTGAACCAAGCTTTCAAGCACGCTCCGGGTCCATTTTCAAGGAACAAGGTACGGGAGTAAATAAAAGGAGAAACAGAGGAATGGAGATGGCTAAAAACTTGCTAGTGTTCAGCTTCCGTTCTAGCAGGTTAAAAATCAATGCTGTTTTAGCTGATACAGAAATTAGGAAAAAAGCAGTGTTGATTTTACTTCTTTACAAACTGGCAACACTGTATCCACTTCATTCATCATATCGCCTCGTACGGTGGTGATTCAAAACGTGACGATGCTAGAACGGAAGCTGAATATTAGTAAGTTTATAGCCATGTCCATCCCTCTGTTTCTCCTTTTATTTACTCCTGAATCTTGTTCCTTGAAAATGTACCTGGAGCGAACTCGAAAGCTCAGGTGTTGCTTTAATCCTACCAACCAAGTCATCATGAAATCATCAGGTAAGCGTTTTGATTATATGACCAATCCACGTGCTGTAACGTTACTGAAAATAACGTAAGCTTTATCTTTTTGAACTTTCTTTTAGTTGAATTTTGGGCAATATTCTATCCTAATAAAATTACCAAAATCTTTAAAATCCCAGAGAGAAGCTCTTGTGTTCATCTTAGCTTATAAGTTTACGACCGCTGCTATTGAGAGTTTCACAATTTTTCTTTTCAGTCCATCCTATGCCATAGAATCGCGATGTACAGTACGTAATATATAAATAATTTCTTCTGCACATACTGTATATATGCAACTACGAATTTCCACTGTAAGGCTTAGCATGTTATCACTTGTATACCACTGTATATCACTTGTATAATTTCTTAATTTAAATATGCGTTGTTTTATACTTACAGGAAAAAGCAGTAGCACTATGTCAGGAATGTATAAGAGTAATATCTATAGTATGTTTGAAGTGATCAGTCATATGTCAGTTGATATCTTTCCAACATTTCGAAAACATTACTTCCATCTTCAGAATCAGAAAGAACAAAATCGGTAGATGCTAAACATTGAAAAATGTATTAAATTTTATTTCAATCACCTCTTGGAATTGCTATATATCAAAATGACGGGCACAGTTATCAACTAAGTATCCATATTGCAATTTGGAAATGACTTAAAAGTGAATCAAGTTTACTTTGACAAATGGGGTAACTTGATGCAAGCTTAGCATATCGAGCCACAAAGGTTTAAATAATGTTGAATCAAGCAGTCTAGTTTACAAAAATCAAGGTTGAATTGATAGAAAAGAAAGAGATAATGTTCTTCTTTAGAGAAAATAAAACGTCCTTAATGGAAATCTATTCAAGGACCACTGACACAGCAACGCGATGCTGTAGTCACAGACTACTGAATCGCACGCCGTAGCTGACTTTCCAAGTGTTATTTATACTTAGTTCATCAGATCGCAGGCGACGCCTGTCTTAAAAGAGTGGGAGTTGGCGACGGTTAACTTACGAAACAGCCCTGGCATATGGGACTTAAGCGCACTGAGACCACAGCAGAAATAAAACGAAACAAAAAATTCGAATACATTTCAAGTTTGACAAGCTTCCTCACATAAATGCTTGTTCAAAGCTTGAATTAGTTAAGTTATAACAACCAAGTCACTTTTGTTGTTCCACCAAATTCGTTTCATGTTTGTTTATGAAGTTCAAAACAACATCGAATTTGAAAAACTCGAAGCAAGTGATTGACAATTTTGTTGCAATCTGGCTTGCTATCTGGATACAGTTAACGGGGAACTATACTCGCACGAGGAACGTTCGGTGCTTTCGCCAATGTAGGCATGTTCAAACCATGAAGGGAAGATTAGAGAGGAAAATATATTGAAGACTAGAGATTTGTTATCATGGTGATCAACAGAAATGCTTTAATTGGTCTTTAAATTACGCTATTTTGCAAAATATATATCCTTTCACTTTTGCACAGTCACAAAAGTATTTAATGGATGCTTCTCGAGTTCTAAAGTAATTATTTTAAGAGTACTAATCTCATTACATCGATTTTCACTGCAGTGTAATGTCGTCACACACTTTTAAACAAACAGTATTTAACTTTGATGTACTGTTGCTAGTACTAAAGGAATACCACTTGGCACTGTATCAGAGATAAAGTAATAGCTTGTAGGTTGATAATCACAATCAATGCATGCGTCAATTGAGAATTATACTTATTCCAACGGGAAGTTTCATAACATGTATTTAAGCATTATTCGCCAAATATTTTCATTTTAAATAAATGTTAAAACATAGAATTCTAGATTAATTAAAAATGTTTAAAGATTTTATGCTTTGTTTTCCAGTTAATAGCACGATTTCATAATCTACTCTGTTGATGTTTTCACTCCATTTCAGATTGATAAAATGGACTCAGCCATTTATGTTTCTGTAACTGTGTGTACACTTGAATTTGTTATATAATTTTTAACCAACGTTTCTAATAACAAAAAAATGAAACATTAACAACTATTCAAACTCTTCACAAGATGACTAGCTCAACACTCCATTTCGCTTTGTCATGAATTGTTATTTGAATTCGATTCTCCTTACACTATGCACCTATACTTTTTTTCATAATTATCTCAAACAAAATTAACTTAAGTTTTATAATACAATGTTTGTAGATTATATTCATCTAATTTTTTGTAATTTTGTAAATTTAGTTTGATGTAAGTAATATTATTTAAGATTAATGAATAGAAATAGGACTTAATCTAATACTAGACTTAATAATGCATTCCTTCTACATGTAGTTTTCAGTCTGATGCCGTTCAGGAACTTGCCATTCAACATGGATGTAAATAGGTAACGGATTAACTGGTCCAATACAATTAAGCTGGGTCAACTTGACGCCAGTTTTGTAATAATCTTGCCTAGATGATTGGGATAAACTTGCGTGTCTTATTGGTTTGTCTATACTTGAGTGTGAAAGCGTTGTGCTTAGGAAGAAATCAAGGAAGATTTCAATATATAATTTTAATCGATTACAACTGCCAGGTACTTTAGCATGTGTTGGCGTCAATTTCAGGCAACTAGCAGTAAATCCGTTATCTTTTTTAATCCATGGCAATTCAACAGTTTATACTTGTATGTATTTTGTTGTTAGCATTTTGACATTTATTGGAATTTTACTTAAGTAGTTAATGAAATTTGTTCGTTTTAATATTTACTTTATGAATTGTATCAACATTAATGATAAATCACGACGAACATCTTATATTTGGTGATTGTTACATACCATCCCAAGTCAGTAAAACACAGTGCTTCATTTCTTTATCCTAATCACCATAATAAAGAAAACGAAATAGGTTTCTTCTTGGTTATTGACTGGCATGTACATCTCTCAAGTTCTGTTTGGATTATTCTCTCTCGATTTCTGTGTTGTATCAATATTCCACTGGAATGTCCATTTTAATTTGTAATCATCTCTTCGTGAATACAGGGCTCCTCCTATTCTGTGCTCAGAATTTCTCATGTTCTCTGAGTCATGTTTTTTATCTAATAATATTTTTATCTCAATTCTACTTATACATTATATTTCTTGTTGTATTTCTTTATCGAATTCTTTCTTTCCAATTAAGTTCAGAATTAATTTTTGAACAATTCAATTTATTGATATCATCGCAATCTATTTTTAGTTAGAACTAATCATTCATAACTACAGAATTTGCAAACATCTGTTTGATTCTCGTTTACGAAATATTTAGCGGTTTAGTAGTTAGAGATATTCTAGTTTGTTTTGATGCACAAGAAACACAGTTGGGATTGGAGTTGGACCATGATCATTGTTGCAAGACATTCTACTGTATATTCTATATGATAAAATGATCTATTGTAGCATCTGAAACATTAAATAAATAAGCGAATAACCAACCATAGTGATATAAGTCCCAACTAAGTTTTTACATATTTTCCTTTATTCTCAATGTGTCTAACTATTTCATATAATGTATCAATTTACACTTCTTTAAAACAGATTACATAAATGCTTGTTTCTCTTTCTTTTACAGAGATTGGCATTAAGGACTAAAATTCTAAGCACGTAAGTAATGTGTACTGAATTTTGTTTAATTTTGCTTTATATATTTCTTTAGTTATTAGAACACTAGCGAAGCGTGGTCGTCATATAACCTTTTAATATTTCATTACCAGACTCACCACTGATCAGACAACATACAATATGAATGAACAGAAATAAAAAAACGTAATACGTCGTTTCAAATTTAGGTTTTTATAAGCGATGTTCATTGCTGGTGTTGATTGTTGACTTTATCAAGGTCACATTCTTCTCCCTCTTTTTTCGCTCCTTGTAATTGTTAAACTGATCGAGATTGCACATACTTCTGTGAAAATTTCACGTCATAAGCTATCATATATGTGGGGATGGAGGGTTTTTTTTTTTTTCGAGAAAATAGCCACAGACACCCAGAAAGTTCATTCTTTTTCCAATCTTCCCCTTCTTTTTTCGTTCCTGGAGCCTCAATGGTTCAACTCAATTGAATTTTTAAGGTCTGTAGGCAACATTGGGACAGGTCAACCTCAATGATTCAACTGATCGCGATTGTACACATGTAGTTGAAATCCTCAGATCATAAATTTTCAATTTATACTACATATGAGGAGCTTATTTTGAGAAGGTCACATATCCAGTGAGGCAAATGTTTCAGTAGCCGTAAATAAATGTATTTCTCTTTCTCTGGGAGGGTGAATACTATAATTGTGCGAATGATCTAGTGTGAGCTAGACAGTGCCTCTAGTTACAAGATTAGACCATTAGCACAATTATAGTATTCACCCTCCCAGAGAAAGAGAAATATATTTATTTACACCTACTGAAAAATTTGCCTCACTGGACATGGGACCTTTTCAAAATAAGCTCATCATATGTTGGAGTGAAGGGAGTGGTTTTTCGAGAAAATTGCAGGACACTTACACAAACAGATTCCCGGAAGCATATTATTGTAATGCTAAAGAGTCTTGAGTTTTTAATTACGACATGGATTTCAATATGAGCTTTTTTTTTTTGTTTCCATTGTTATAAAAAGGGAGCAATGAAAAAGCTATTATATGCTATGAGAGAAAAGTGTGATTTTAAAATCTGACCCTAGAAGCACAAATATAGGGCTAATGGAGAACAACGTACTAGGGGAAGAACTACTACAAAAGTATGGGTTACCTAAAAAAATAAATAATCCTTCTGTCTCTCAGAATGAATACTAAAATAATACTGTTTTTCAAAATTAATAAAATATATGTACAAGGAAAAGCGTAAATCTGCTTCAGTTACGAAGTTGAAGCATAGACCTCATAACAGATAGACTTAGATAACAGATAACTACGCTAAAACTAATGAATTTTTGTTCAGAGCACGTGATTTTAAATTTATCCGCTAGGTAGCTCTGCCATATACGTCATATTCTACTATAAGGTCTATGGCAAAGCTACCTAGCGGATGGATTCAAAATCACGTGTTCTGAACAAACATCCATTAGTTTTAGCGCAACCAGAAATGGGGAAGCGTGCTAAGTCTATCTATTATGAGGTCTATGGTTCAAGTATTGAACTTGTTGTTAATGGTTCATTTGAAGTAATATAACAGTGATATAGAAGTCTAAAGTTGTTGAGATATTCCTTTATCTCTTCTCGTTTAAATTTAACATAAGAACTCACTTAAAATTGATCGATACAACTTCAGCTATATTGAGTGGGAAGAACTAAAATAGTATATTGCAAATTGTTGTACATATATTTTGTATTATCATCATAATGCTTTATGAGTTAGTCTTATTTTTTAATGTAGACTAGTTTAAATTTTAGCTATAGTAATTTATTTGACAAAGTTGTTAAGAAAATAGGTTTTATATAATCAAAATAAGAAATTATTTATTTAAACAGTTAGTTACTAATATTAACAATTTTTGTCACGTCTTTTCTTTTATTATTTCAGGATAATCAAAACGAAACAACGCAACAAACGGACTACTGATTTCATATTAACTTTTTGATCGAATATATATATTCTCGATCGAAACTCAGAAAAGGAGAATGAACGAAATAAGTTTAACATATAACAAATTATTTAATCCAAAGACGAACTTTGGAAATCAATTTACTAATTTCTTCCCGAGTTTTTAATGACTCTTTAAAATTATTTATCATGTGCAAGGTCAATTAGAAGTGTTATAGTTAAATTCACATGGAGTGTGAATTAAAATAAAAAAATGATGGATATCTGATTTTGCATGTTTTCCCTCTGTTTATCCACATCAAATTACATTGTTTTGTGGGTTGGAATAATTTACCTGTATGTAACTAAAATATCTGAAAACGTAGACAAATATGGAGACTAAGAACTACATATTTTAGAACTAACTTACATGACATTTTCTACTGTAAATTTCCTTAAACATTTCTTTCTATAAATCCCCGTAGGCACTATAGCTATACTGGTGTAGAAGTTTGATTTATGGAAAAATTTTACACACATTAACATTTTGAAATTAAAATATCTTGGTACCTTAACTTATAGTCAAAGTTTGCATATTTAAAATTAAGTATTTTCTCTGAAATAGCTTCTTTCCATGTATAAACAATAATCTCATTTAGAAAGTATTTAGTCAGACGAAATTCCTACTGAATTGAAACTAAATATTTAAGAGATACAATTATTGTCACGTTTTCCCGTAGGCTGTTCTATTCTGTTCCAAGATTTTTCTATTTTAATAAATAAATAAAAAAAATATGTTAAATAATACATAAGAATTTAGTAAGAAGAACTGCTGCCCAACGTCTCGGTTTGGAAGGTATAATCTAACCTAGAAATGAGTACACTCTATGAACTATTCCTATTTTATGTAGCGTATGACAAAAGAAACAGAATAATTTCTCATAAAGTGAATGCTTAGAATTTTCTTCCAAGCTAATTTTTCTCCTTCCATTGCTCAATTACATTTTATTATCCTTAAACTTCATAGGGTTATATGAAGAACAGGTCTCTTAATCAGGTCCATGTGTTTTTCTTACTTTTTACATTGATTTAAAATGTAAAAGCATGTCTCTTTCTAGCGTTATAATTTTTACCTCATTAATTTTTTCTTAAATAGCTTTACCAAACTATGTGAATGTACAATGTGTGAATCAACTTATCGCCCTTAAAACAAATACCTGTACGTGTGGTTTTGTTCCCCACATAATGTATGATAATGATTTAATACACTCACATAAGCAAACATATATTATCTAAAGAATTATATTGAAGATATGGTAATGGTCACTGTTTGTATCATGATATTGGAAAACTATTGACTATAAAATTATTTATAGTCAATAAATTGTCTATAGTCAATATAGTCAACCGCGAAATGTTTTCTCCTTTGGAGCATTACACCCATTAATATTCAATGAATCAAATTCATTCAAACTGTATACATGTTACAATAAATTATGAAGTTTATTTATGGCCTTTAGATATCTTTGGCTCAGGTCACATTGCTATAAACCGTTCGAAATAAGTTTGCAGGTAATATGAAGTGGAATTTCTTCTCATACATTAAAACATATATTCATATTCGTTCAAGCATAAACAAAAAATAATTTATTCAATATTTATTTATTTAATTTAAATGTTCATTATATTTTTAAGTTCACAATAATAGATATTTGAAATGAATACTTCATCTATATTGACAACGCTAGTGTATACATTTAGGTAATATCAAAAGACTGGAAAGTATTAAATGTTCAATTTTGAACTTCTGTGGGTTCTAGTTGTATTAGTAAAATATATTTTTAATGAAAAACATGCTGTAAACACTAACAATTACATCATTAATATGAAACGTAAAAAGTTGGCCTTTTGTCATATTCAGTGATAATTGTTAAAAGGAAGCCGTGTTGAAATTATTTACAAATTACATGCTCTGTTTTGTTCTTAATGTTTCTTCTTCTCTAGATATCTTATTATGAATAATGCTTTTAAATCTTCAAAGGATAACATTTAAAATTAACTAAATAAAAGCATTAAATGTTATATTTCTGTGATGGAAGCACAGGAACATTTTCGAATTTGTTATTACTGCTAATTTAACATGAAAATAAACGTGTAAAATAGTGAAAAGATCACATACAGAATCTATACAAAGGAATGTTAGTTGAACAAACTATGTGTAATTAAGTGGGAACTTTAAAATACTTGAGCAGTGTTGGAAACTGAATGTGATACAAAAGAAATGCGTTAACAAAAAACAGTTATATTCTCGAAGCTTATAGCGTTAGAATGATTCAGGAAGATTTTATTAAAGTGGATGAATATATAAATGGTTCCCCATATCAAATCGAATAAATCTTTGATATCGAGAAAGATCTTACTAAAATTTGAGCGGACTTCGAAATGTAGATAAACGTAATGTACAGTGGTGTAAATATAATTGAGTTTTTCCGTCTGTGTGCGGTTAGATGGGTAAAGTTACCTGCGGAAAGTATATGAATGCTTATGAGAGTATGTTAATACTCTTTTACATAATAACGAAAACGTAATATTGCGTATTGTGAAAATTAGTCGTGTATATGTTCTGTATTCGAGACGAAAGATATTAATAAACAGTGTATGATGTTATTCACTGTTTATTCTGATATTAAGATGGATTTTCCTTCTAGTTTAAAAGTTTTAATTAAATCCTTAGCGTTGCATAATGAAACATTTTCTGGATATGTTATTAATTGAAATTTATTGCTGTTGGAAAAAATTAACTTCATATTCTTAATTTGAGATCATTGTTTAAGTATAGACAACTGCGTATATGTAAAGGGTGTACGGCCATCATCTTGTTATGCTAATTGAATTGAATTGAATTGATTTATTCGTCTCGCAGAAGGGGATTCTTTTAATGTTATGTTTTCGCGTAATTTTTTTTCACTTCATGACTATTTTAGGGATTGAGTTTTGCTAATTTGTAATTTTCCTTAAAAATATGTACATACTATGTAATTGAAAGTTAACTATATAAGACAATTCTCATGGGGAAAATTATAAAATAATGCATTTCAATAAAACATAGCCTATTTCAGTATGCTGTGTTTACCAAGCAGCAGGAAGTTTATTTTGTACCTCAGCACTAGGGGCGTACTAAGATGGCGGATGGGATCTACTCCGCTAGGCATAATAATAAATATATTATATTTATTCTGAAATACGATTGTTGACATTTATTATTAGCAATTTAATTATTAATAATTGATATTAAAACGACTTTTTGTCGTTAAATAAATAATCTTCAAATAAGGTACTCACTGAATGAGAAAAAATGATGACAAAAATCAAGTAAAGTTTTGAGTCTTGCTTTTCTTAAGGAACTGTCTCTTACAAAATACTATCCATGGCATGGACATATCTCTTTCTATTTCGTTCTTTTTGTGTGTGATTGTGTGCGTATGTTCCTTTTGTATATATCGTTAAATGAGTTTATTATTAAACAAAAAAATGAACTTAACATGTGTTTAATGGTTTAACTCATTGAACTATTTTTTAAAAAAGTAATTGTATGAAAATATGTTTTGTGGTTATGCTGTGTAGATGCATTACTGTTATTATTATTATTATTGTTATATAATTTGTACAAACACACAAAACCTGTTCTCTGTTGCATCTATGATATATTTATGTAAAGTTTTTTCTCTAATAAAAACTGCCGTATTAAAACAATATTGAGTCTTTAATTAAACCAGACTCTTTCACTACGGATAATATTAGATTGCTTATTTTCTACAATTTGACACTAGTTAGACTAATAGCTAGGACTGTCTCGCTACATTAAATATCCAGGAAAGTGGGGACACTTGACCGCATTACCATCTATCAATGTTGTACGCAAGTACGTGATGAACGATTACGAACCTTTCCAAACCGTTATCTGTATGTTGGCCGGCTGGCGTAGGGAGTAGGGCGTCAGATTTCCTTGTTAGCACTAAAGAACGCTGGTTATCCATCATCACGTAGAGTCCACAAATATTACACGTGAAATATAAATAGGCCTATATCTTATGTAAATCAGTTTGTGCATCAGATTGTCGAGCTGACATGTAACAAAGATTGCATGTGGTTAATAGCTTCGTATGTAATGTAGTGCATTAGTTTAGGTGAGGTTAGCAAATAGTGGAATTACCCAAATCAGAATTCACAACTACTAAAGTATACACACATAATCCAAGTGCAGTAATTCAACGACTAGTTCAGTAAATGATGAAACACACACATTATACTACTATTACCACATATTTATTGTCATGGAGCATTATATTATTACATTCAATTGTAATTACCTTTATATCCAACAGCAGAAATAAGAATACACAATGCACCATCTAGATCACATGACATTGTCAGGCGCTCAACCGTTATTTCACAGCTACGTATGTATAGCCATGTACGCAGGCTTGCGTTGCTTTATCATAAATTTATGTACAAGAAACAAGACATGTGAAATCCGTGACATTTAGGATTTCGAATCTTTAACAGAGTCTACATTGCTTAAAATCAGTTCGAGATTTTATTTTTCCCTCAGAAACATCTGATATTCTATCATAATCATGAACTTCAGTTCAGATTGTTGAAGCAATAGGCATAATAGCTACGATCTGAGGTGACCGAACTGTTAGCGCGCTCGCTTTCGCTCCATGCCATGGACCTTTATCTTCAAAAGTGCCCATGATATTCTGTCGGATTTTCACGTGGTAGAACTACACGCACTCCCCACACTGGTTCAGAGACGAGAAGGATAAGAGGAAGCTAACGTGTGTGTTTCCTCTTGTAGCCTGCTGGCAGTGGTCATTACAGTTAAATGGAGATATCAGTGAGAGGAGGATAAACAAAGGAGCCTCAAACAGCGTCATAGGGTCTATTTAGTGTACAAGTTTAAACTGGGGGAAGAAAAGCTAGTCACGCATTCGGTAGAGATGTGGTAAATGAGCGGACAATACAACGTGGTTTAACAAATTTAAGGACGGCAATGATCCTCCAGGACGAACCACGTAAGGACGTTCACATGTCATAACAACGAGGCACTCAAGACGGTTCCATAATGTCCAAACATGTGAAGCATTGGGAGAAATATTCAATTATAGTGCGGAAACCATTCGACAACACCTCCATCAGCTTGGAAACGGTATAAGTGAACCATGGGGTCCACATGAGCAGGTCCGTAGCCAGCCCGGATACTTAGGGGGGCAATGACGGGGAGGACATCAAGGAGCAACACAAAACTATTTATTTATATATTATTCACGAAATTTATAACAAGGTTGTAGCATTTTTTACAAAAAATATACTGACAAATATTACAGTACAAAATCCAAGACTACGGAGTATCATCTTAATGTTTTTTTTTTCGTTTAGAATATAGTATATATATATATTATGTGTTAAGTAGTATAGATAAATACAAACTATTAAGGTATTTGAGGAAAATTCGGTAACTGTAAAAATTAAAAAAACAAAACAAAACAATCCTGACATAAATGAAAGAAGCAGACAATTTTTAACATTCTTTATCCTAGAATATTACAATAAAAAAAGTTTACGTGAGCACTTCGCAAACTCAGTGACCAGCTGGTCTAGATTTAGTGCTCGCAGAATATCTTTGTTATAAGCCAAGAGAACGAGGTCCGATTTTCTTTCCTGTCCCATGGAGAGGCGTTGGGGGCGAAGGAGAGTCGTTAGATGTGAAAAGGTATTTTCCACCGTGGAAGACGAAATAGTTAGAGCAGCTTCTGTAAGCATCTTTAAGCCCGGAAAAGCCTCACCATACTTCCAAATTTGTTCTGCGAGCTGCTCCAGAGATGTGGTCTCGCTCATCAGTTGATTTGCCAGATCTAATTCCTGCTTCAAATTCTGAAGAATTTTGCAATGGTCGTCTTTGTATTTCACAACATCGCACAGAGGTTTCAAATTTTCTTCACTTCTGTTACCACTTAGCAAGTGTTGAATGACTCCTATCACAACCGTCACTGTCTCACTAAATCTGCTGCGAATTTCTTCCGAGAACTTCGTAGAATAATCTTCTCAGCTCAATCTCGTCTTTCTTTCTCTTTTCCAAATTTATGCCTTCCAAATCAACAACCGAATCAGAGAACGTACTGGGGATCATGCATTTGTGTTTTAATGGTGGCTGAGTAGAAGTGTTCAATGCATATGCCTTCATTGCATCATCGAGATTTCCAAATACTTCAACATCTTGCCGACAAGATCGGAGTTGTTCCGTTACAGATTCTATTAACTTCACAGCAGCAGCAATGTCCAAATATCTTCTTTGCAGCAATGCATTTGCCGGTTTTAGATATCCAAGCACCTTGAACATGAGTTCCGCAAGGAAGCAGAAAGTCTTAGTAGAGATTTGATGCAGTAATCCGGTAGCTTCTACTTTCAATGAGGCAAGTTCTTCGTGGGAAGTTTGGATTGCTATCAGCGCACTTAATATGTGAATCCTGTCGTCATGAACCACTGTAACTGTGTCTAGATGTCCAGTCCAACGTTGTTCCAACAATCGCTTTAAACTCTTTCTTGCGTATTCTGCTGCAACGTGTCCTTTTCTGAAAAAGCAATATAGTTGTTGACAAATATCGAAGAACTCTTTCAGTTCAGGAACTGATTCAATTGCTCTAGTAACAACCAAATGCAACTGGTGATTGAAGCAGTGAACAAACAAAATATTCCTTTTCAAATCCTCAGACAACAATGCTTGTACTCTTCTTTTCTGTCCGCTCATGACTGGTGCTCCATCGTAGCACTGCGCCATTATGTTTTCGGTTCTGAATTATTTTCTTAAACAGACTAAGATGGCATTCTTAATGCTGACAGCATCTTGCTCGTTCAACTTCAGTACAGCTACGCGTCTTTCTTGTACTTTAAAGTTCACTAGATACCTAACTGAGACAGACAAATCTTCGATTCGTTGCTTGTCTCTGGTTTCATCTGCAAGTAATGAACAAAATGTGCTTTTGTTCGCTACATTCACTATTTTTCTCACAACAGATTCTGCCATGAAATGAATTATTTCATTCTGAATATCCGGGCTAGTGTACTTTGCATTGGCAGGGTTTTGACAATTTCTGTTAATTTGGGATCTTTACGAATACTAAATTCAAACAGATTTAAGAACAACCCACTTGAAGATTCTCCGGGTCGCTCACACCCAGAATCTCCCCTGAACGACAACTGATTTAAAGCCAAGAACTGAATAACTCAAATTGCTCCAAGTAGCAAACCATGGCGTACCTATGAGTATCAGATTCGGTAATGACGAGAGAATCCCTTATTTTTCTCGGTCGCATGTTTCCAGTCTCTAAAACCATTATGTACAATTAAGGGATCACTGTTTCTTGATGGATATTTCCGACATGGGAAGCAAAAGGCAGCATCTAACATCACAGAATACTCGAGCCAGTCCCACGTTTTATACCATAATGGACAAAATCGTCGAATTGCACCAGAAATTTTGGAACCTGGAAAATTTGCAAGATGTGGCTGAGCATCCTTGTATCGCCAAGGTCTTCTACGGCTGCAACACGGCGGAAATCAGATGTTTCACATTTAGTTTCTACTCCAGTTTCTTCAGAAGTTGATGTCGATGGCACAGCTTCCGAATTAGTTCTACTTCCGACACTTATCGCACTAAAAATGACTTGATGGATGCTTGCGTCATTTTATGGTGTTACGTTTATAATGGAATCAGTACAGTCATTAGAAATGTCTGTCGAAGCAGCTTCGCTTATAGCTGGTGTTAATAAACCCTTTGCTTCCTTATGAAAATTTACTTCACTCTACCGCTATAGCTACCGCGCGCAATATAATCGTGTGTTGTAAAATCTTTCTTAGTATAGGCCTTCTGTTCTGCTGCCATCTGGGTTGTTTTGTTTGTGGGCAGAACTATTGTTTTCTTCGTTCTCCCCGCAAAGACCCAAACAACTAGCTTCATAGATTGTTTATAAATATATGAAAGCAGGGGAGAAAATGCATTGTTATTGCGTTTATACTAAACAAGAACTTCGTGAATTTTCTTTCAGATCACTTTTTGTTTCATTAATCTACGGGTTTAGTTTCGTCCAAAAATAAAAGTGAGAAACAAAAATGCTGAGCGCAAAGCACGTATAAATGTGAAACTTACAAGATTTGTATAACTGAAATCGGATTTTTTTTTATTTCATTATAATTGAAATTTTTGCAAAAACAGTAATTTGTAAAATCATAAATCTGTAACGAAATTGTGTACTTCGTATTTTGTGAATAGTTTATGCTTTCTTGCTGTGTGAAATATAAAATTTTAAACAATAAATATAATCCTGATATCTTCTTCTAGAACACGCTGAAAGTATCTTAGTGACAGTGTGTACATATTAAGAAACGTTTCTTATTCTCCTGACAAACTTTCTTTTTATCTTTGAAAAGGGCTGTTTTTCCAAGAAACCTTTCAATTGAAATATTCCCATTTATGTAAATCTGAGTAATACTGTTTAACATTTGATATTAATACACAACAAAAGAGTCTACATTTGCTTCAAAGTTTAGTGTTGTGGGCTTAGATGCAAATGACTATTCGTTGAAACGGCATCTTGTCTTATGCCTTAAATGCTTATAATGGTGCCATTAATGAGGCCTCAAACGCTTGCAATTAAAAAAATAATATGAGAGATATTGGGCACGTTTAGCATTAGTAACAAGCCTATCATTTTAGAAGAAATAGTAATACGAGCTTAAATTTAATTTTCTTTGGTAAATGAAATAATAAGGATTTCATACCTGGCTTTTATTAATACAATTTAAAAGTTCTCGACAGTTTTATCTTTTAGATCGGGCAAAATATATTTTATGGCGGACACTGCCCGCTCTAGGCCCCCCTGGCTAGGGGCCTATACATGAGTTAGCTGTGCCTCAGAAAAAGACACGATCAAATGCCTGTGTTTCTTGGCTGTCTCGTCAGGAGAAGGCCTGTGAAGAACACGAATTCTTTACGATAGTACTCCACGGGGTCGTCATCATTGATTACCGTTACATGAACTCACTCCCAAACAACATAAACCACCACTCGATCAACAGCTAGAAGATATGTTTGTGCTTTGTCAACCTCTGTGTTTGGTAAACTACTCTTCGTATCGTGCATCGCTAACTACTGCCACCTGGCCAGATGATGAATGCAACTGTGTGTCGCAGCCATTGGAAGTGTGCATAAAAAAGAACTTTTAAGCCAGCGCATCTGAATCGCAGAGACATCATTCTGTTGCACGATAACGCGAAACAACATGTTGCTAAGGTCATTCGTAACAGCATTATCTGACTTGGTTGAGAAACACTAATGCATCTAGTATATCCCCCTGACATTGCACCTTTGGATAACAATTTGTTCAATTCGTTACATAACTTTCTGCGAGGACTGCGATTCAAAATCGTCGTCGTAATACACACACTGGACGACCTCGTTGGTTCACGCTCTCTTGAATTCTACTATCGATTGATCCATACCAGATAGCACATTAAACTTGCAGCAATATTGGCATTGCAAGACTGCAAACTTGCTACAATCTTGCAACAAACTTGCTAGTTGACAGATGCTAAATTTGCTACAACTTGGAAAGCCAGACTTACTACAAACTTGGAAAGCCAAACTCGCTACAAACTCTGCTTTTAAAAACCTTGGTAGACCAACATCGAGCCTTAATGAGAAAAGATTTCAGTCGGGAATGTAAAAACTTTGGTAAACTTTATTTTTACATGGGCCAGTCTAGTAACTTTGGGCTTCGGACCGTCACTATTCGCCTTTAGCTATTAAAATCTACACCCATGCCAATGCCGGAACTTGAACCAGGGACCTTCGAGTCGATGGCCTACCACCGCAGACCGCTCGGCCGGCAAGAGGGTGATTCGAACTTACGACCTTCATATTTATATGTTGTCCACCACTCTACCACTGTTCCACCGGTCCGCTTGCTGTACGAAGTATATTTTACTAGTCCCTTTACGTTACGAACAAAGTTTTTGGAATAAAGGCATTTATGTAGACTTTAATACGAAACTGGAAAAGCTTATATTAATCCTGTATTAGAGTAGAACTATGAAGAAGGATGATTAGTGATTTTGGACAAGCGTGTCACCTCAAGAGTAACATAATTATGTGTATTGTACTATTCGGGTCGATGACATTTCTCAAACAAACTGACTGCCAATTTCACAGATGCTAGTTTAAACCAAGTTTCGACTAGCATTGATTTTTTCGTACAATGATAAACAAACAATGATGTTACCTGTTGGGTTACTAACTGGAGTGCCGGGTTAAAAAAAAAAGATAAAAGAAAATAAAAACTTTTTTAACAACTTATTTATGTTCGTACCTACAAATATTTCCTCCCCTCTCCTTCCGTTTTTATTTTTCGACATTTTACACAATTTTCAAAATTTTATGCATTTCCCGAAAATAAATTAAACAATTCAAGTTAGATAATTATTCTTTTTTTTAATTATACATAATACTAACAATAAGACCTGAACAGAAAAAAGTATACAGATCATTATGATTTTCCTGAAGAGGCTCGCTTGCAAAAAATCAATGAAACAGGCTTCATAGCTCTAAAACAGGGTCAATGAGCTTTCAGAATTCAGAGTTAAGAATTTTAGCATATATTTTATTTTTATTTTTTTTTACTTAAGAAACTTGTCTTCGTACCGTAAAAGGACTAGTAAAATTATAGATAGTAGGGAGTGGCGCGATAGAGCAGTCGGTAGAGGGCCCAACTCCAGACAAAACTGAAGATCATAGGTTCGAGCCCCAGTCCTTGCATTATAAATCTTTGCAGTCGGTAGAGGGCCCAACTCCAGACAAAACTGAAGATCATAGGTTCGAGCCCCAGTCCTTGCATTATAAATCTTTTTTTTTTTCGCCACAGGTTTGAAGTTTGAAAATAAAAGTTTGTACCAAGTTTGGTGTGCAACCTTTCTAGCAAGTTTGCTGCAATAGTATAGCATGTTTGCAGCCTTGCAATGACAAACTGTATGCAAACTTGCAATGCCAAGCCTCACTAGTACAAACTTACTACATGTTTTGGTGCTATCTGGGTAGTCTTCCCATGTGTTGCAAACAAGCCATTGCTACTAATGGGATCTATTTCGGATTTTCCTGGTACGTCTTATTTCATATTATGGAGATTCTCTTTGTAGGGTCAAAATCCGACAGAACACTTTATGTTACCCTGCTTGGGTTTTTCCATGTTCAGTTACATAGTTTAGTCTGAAGAATGAAATGGTATCCGTATATCTCCAAAACTGTAATGCTCTAGTGAAGTTACTTTTTGTGCTTATTGAAGAACAATCAGCCTTTCAGAGTTGAGTTGAGTTTTCTTCTGTTGTATAAACTTACATATCTGAGGTGTACCCTCGAGTAAGTATACATGCGTTATATGTACAAACAAAATTACATTAACATTTGATTTACATATTCCTCAATCGTATAAAAAGAATTAGTTTTGTTTTATACTCTTTCATACTTTCGTCATATTTTATATCAGTAGATAACATACTGTACAACACCACCATAGGTTATACTTTTGTGATACATAGCTGACCTATGATTGTACAAATGAAATTCATTCTTATTCCTCGTATCATGACTATGTGCATCCTTGTTTGTTACGAAACATGATGAACGTTCCCTTAAATATAGAAATAAACGATTTAGGTATAAACTCTCGAGTGGTAGTATCTTAACCTCCTTAAACAGATGTGTACAAGAATATCTTGGCTTCTTTCCACACAGTATTCTTATAGCTTTTTTTATTATTATTATTTTAAACACATGAAGTCTCTGACTCGAATTTCGCCAGAAGATAATACCATATTGTAATATAGAGCTATAGCAGTTTTAAATTCACCTTTTTTTCAAATAGTTCTTAGTGCATAACATCATACTCTATTCAGAAAGATCATAATATCGCGTCTTTGGAGCACACTTGTCGTATGTCAATAAAAAAAAAATAGTTATCCAGCGATTTCGGTTGTTCAAAAGCATATCTATCTTATAACATTTGTAAAGAAACCAAGAAACAACTCTACCATTTCCATTTAGGGTTACCACCTTTTAAATGGAAGTAGGCCCCATCTTTCAATAATGTACTTCACTTTTTAAAAAGCAGTGAGTTTTCATAATGAAGTACTACTAATTTTTGAATAAAATTCGAAAACGAATAAAGTACAACGTAATTGTTCGTAACCTGTCTTTCCATGAAAACATAACATAACGTAACAGAACGGAACAGCTCACCTAACTTCGGGATATCTATCTTACGTTGCAGTATCATAAAATGAAGTATCTTTAAATTCAGCACATTTCGTAACCTATTTACTACAAGGAGTCTCAAAGAGTGTGCCGCGAAAATCCAAAAGAAACATTTTATTAAAATGGAAAATAGAAGCATATACAAATTGGACATATTATACGCGTATATCAAATATTTTACTGATATTAATATTATTGTTAACTTTAGTCCCTAACGAAGTATAAAAGTGTAATTCAAATAACAGTAAACAACGTGTAGACAATAATTGCACCATTGTTACAATTCAGTGGGAAACATGTAGTTGTTTATTTTTGTACAGTTGCTAATTACGAGAAGAAATTGCAGAAAAACGCACCTGTAATTCATGGTCCACAGAAAGAAGTCACTCTGGTTTCTTATATTTTGTGTTAGCCCAATCGGAGAAGTTTTATTCGCACAACTGAATTGGTAAAAACCGGATTAGTTTGGATAATGGATACTCTGATAACACTCACGAGATAGATTCTCGAAGTAGCTGATAGCTGATAGAAGTAGCTGATACATATTAGTGTAATATTGAACAAAATGCCAAGTTCTACTGATCTCAGTGTATATTATACTAATTTTAGCAGCCCATTTGCATAGCTATAAGTCTTCATAAATCAGGAATTCCATCGTAACGGGTGTTACGCTTGGACACATTCAAATATAAATAAACATCACTAAGGATGAGTCCAGATTAGGTCAAATTTCTG
>JAGDQP010016226.1:29252-40989 GCA_022664845.1 Lepisma saccharinum | reverse complement strand
AACAGGAGTGTGCAGTGGCTGCAGCAGACGGAGGTAGTGTAAAATGGGAGACCTCTCAGAGTTTCAAAGAGGGCAAATTGTTGGTGCGCGGTTATGTGGAGTGAGTGTGACGGCAGTGGCTAGTGTGTTAGGTGTGTCGCCAGGGACAGTGTCGAAGGTGATGACGGCCTACACAACACACGGGAAAACCACATCGGGGAAGCGGAACAGTGGGCGGAAGAAAAGCATCAGTGACAGGGCACGCCGGGTATTAAAGCGCATTGTCACGCGGAACCGTCGTGCCACTGCGGCGCAAGTGACGGAGGAACTCAATCAGCACCTCCCCCAACCTGTTTCGACAATCACAGTCCGCCGCGAATTACATGACATGAACTTACGGGGTCGTGTTGCACGGGCCAAACCTCTCATCAGGGACCAGAACGCTTTAGCACGCCGCAAATGGTGCCGCGACCATGCAACTTGGACCGTTGACGACTGGAAACGTGTGGTATGGTCGGATGAGTCACCATTCACCCTATTCCAAACCACGGGCCGTGTTTATGTGTGGAGAACGCCCAAAGAAGCGTATGATCTGCAGTGTCTCCGCCCAACTGTGAAACATGGCGGCGGCACGGTGATGCTGTGGGCCGCAATATCATGGTTTTCATTGGGTCCTGTGGTCACACTTCGCGGACGCATCACTGCCAACGATTATGTCGCAATTTTAGGAGACCACTTGCATCCTATGGTCCGGATGTTGTTCCCGGACAATGACGCCATATTCCAGGATGATAATGCACCCATTCACACAGCTGGAGTTGTTGCAGCGTGGTTTGAGGAACATCGGGATGAAGTTCAACACCTCCCCTGGCCCGCCCAATCCCCAGATCTCAACATAATTGAACATCTGTGGTCCATCTTGGAAACACGACTCCGGCGACGATTTCCACCTCCATCCTCTCTCACAGAACTGGCCGATGCCCTGCACGAGGAATGGTGTAATATTCCACTTGCTACCATTCACGACCTCTATGCCTCCATCCCACGTCGCATCAAGGCTGTTCTGAAGGCGAAAGATAGCCCGACACCATATTAATCTGGTAAGTTGCACTTTCGTTCAGGTGTTTCCATTATTCTGATAAGCATCTGTATATATATATATAGTTGTTTCGTGTCCACCGTGGAGTGGTAAACCTAAAACGGGTGACGTTGTTCAGCTGGAAATTCTGTTATTTACGCACTGCGACATTAAATGTGGATATCTTGTACGTGTCTGGAAGTGTTTTCTGTCATAAATGTTTCAGAAAAAAACTAATACCTACTTGTTTTTCACTGAAACGTAAAACTAAAAGACAGGGATTTGGATGAAACCACAGGGTTTATTGACTTTCTTTAGGGACTTCTAGAAATGTATCTAGAAAAGAATCTGACCGCAATGACACCCATGCATGAATACAAACTACCTACTACTGAAACAATAACGCAATATGGCGGACGTGGCGAACATCAGAACTTAAGGTGGTTAACATACAGAAGAAAATCCAAAATTTCACACTTTTGTTACTTTGTCGATGAACGAACTTCGATGAGTAGATGAATTATACGGGGGTGAGACTGAGTTAGATCTTCTTACAGCAATAGTCCTATCACAGAAGGACCTTCTTTTCTCTTCTTAACCAAGGCAGCTGTTATTTCTTCATATAGTTCAGAGCCGAACTTAGTTATCTGAACTTTATCGACAAACACCAAAGTTCGTTACCAAAAGCGAATACTAGCAAGCTGCTCTAAGTTGTTGCGAGACGAATATTGACGATGATGTCCTTACACAGCTCTTACTTCCCACCGCTTCTATTCTTCTTCTACCTCTGACTTCTCACTTCTACTTTCGAGGTAACAAATGTCCAGTCTTTTACTGGAAAACCTACTGTCACAGTCTTGATGTTGCTTATCCTCTCAGCGAATCACATATCATTAACACTCGCCCACCGAGGCGGGCGAACCTCCTCAGGGCCAATCAGAACCGAGTCGAACTTTGGTTCTTTGTGAGTTGTTCCGCACTTTGTACTGTTTGTTCGGTGATATATGACATGCTGAGTGAATCTGAACTTCGGTCTGTTTAGTGAGATGAAAAATGAACTGCAGATCTTGTAGATTATAAAGTGTTCCTTGGACAGTTAAGCAAAGCATTACACTTTGCTCTTGACGTCATAAGACACTGTCAGCTCTGAGTCTCAAAGTGCAATTAACGTTGAAAGTCAATATTACTAAAATAAATGAAAATGAATGGTAGTTTTATTTGAAAACATTTTTTTTATATTCTTTAAATTATTTTTCTCTGCAATACAAAGATAATTTTATTTACAACGACCTTTTAGCAATGGGTGTTATTTTATCATTCAGCATTCCTCTAATTCGACTGAGGCAATTCAATAACTCATTACCAAAGTAGATCAGATCCTGAAACAACTGTACAAAAATATACAAAACTATTTACATTCTTCCGTGAATAATCCAACCTGTCTTCCATTGAAAAACATTTTGTCAATAGACTTCGTGGAGCTTCCGCAACTTGTTGAATATATCATACTAAGTTCACTTAACCCTATAGCACTAACACTAAAATATGTAGAAACTAATAAACACACAAAACACTAGTAATTTAGGAGAACTTAATACTGGTGGGACTGCGGAACCATCTGGGGTTGTCCTGGCGAATAGTCGACAGGGATGATAAATATTTAACAATGTCACTATGGGTAGCGTCCATTGTGTGGTCGGCTTGGAAATGGCAGTGGGCGGATTGAGCACTTTGATTGGTGTCTCTGTACACTGCTGACCAAAATTCACTCTAGTGTCGAGACAGTTCTCAGCATTCCCAGTAGTTGATCTCGACGACACTTCGATGTGTTGGGTTGGTGAAAGATTCTGATTATTTCGTCCGTCTTTAAAACTAAGGTACGTAATCGAGAGTGAGAAGTTCAAAATATGAAAGAGGAAACAAAGTTGTCTGAAGAGACAGAGTCAAATCAAAATAATTGCTTTAAAGCGAAATAGATATTTGTTGACTGGCGTCTCTGGTAGGTTGAACTACTTGCTTGAGCTTGCGTAAATTGGGTGGCCTAAATGATGTTCTGCAATACAACGGAATTTGACGTAAGAGGAGGAGGCACCCGATGATTCCTACTTTTGTCATGAGAACCAACATAAGGAAAACGATACAGACTAAATGTGATCTTCATTATGAACTGGGAAAGAAAAATTATCTTCTCTTAAGTTATAAACAAATATGAATTCCAAAAGTGATTCCTCAATAACTAATACTCCATATCCTACTAATGCCTGAGAGTGTGGGAGATGTCAGAACATCTACGACAACAAATCAATTAAATCAGAAAGGGAGGGGAAAAGGGGCTATAATTGCTTTGTTCACTTAATATAAAAATCTTAAATTTTATAACAGGCCTGCAAAAGTATATTTTTGTTTAAAATTCAATGTAATCAAGCTGTGATATGAAGCAATAAAAATTTGTAATATTAAAGTGCGAATTTCTTTCTTTCTTTTTTTGAAAAAAAAAGTAGAAACGTAATATGATCCAGTTTTAAGTAAACACCCACAACCAATGATTCAGTGAAGACGGACCCTTGTTCACCAAATCATAATTGCTAAGCATAAAATAATAAAAGACCTTTACAGTTTACTTCTGAAAGACGGCCGTTTCTTCTACAAAGAAATGCATTGTTGATATGATCCTTATAACACGTAATATTGTCAATAACTGGACGGAAGAATTTTAAATGTTGAAATTACACTTTTGCCTGTCTGTGTTGGCTGAGTGCTGATGCAGCAAGGTCACGATTGCTGTGTCGTAACTTGATTGGGAGAGAAATCATTGCCATTTGTGCTCTTTAAATCACAGGGAACAAAAGCAAAGCAGTTGCGATTTTTTTTAAAAAATCCTAGGCCGGTGAAGCACACTAGTTGAGCTTTACTTAATAATCACTCTTACGTGAAGACAGTTTGTTTTAATGAAATCTCAATTGCAAGTAGCGGCTCCCTAGACAATTCATAAGCAGAATATACAATATTATCTTTGTGTATGGTCAACTATACAACAGGCAATGGACCAGAGTGACCACCATCATTATGTGCTTAATTGGGAGCAAAACCTTTTATTTGCCATTCAGTTAATTACTGGCGAATAACTGAATGTAAGTCATATCCGGTTATACCAAACGTGTTGCGAAGTGTCCACGTGGGGGGTTGGGGTGATCAGTGGCGGTCTCGCCAGACTGGCTTGACGGTGCCACAGAGGGTTGAATCTGGGAAATACTAACGATATCTTCCTTCTTAAGCTTGCTAACACTATCCTTATATCGAACCAAGTATTTATTGGGATTTAGTTTTCGAACTATGGTAGCGGCAGTCGAATAAACCATTGACAAATCTTTGAAATATAACTTTTGAAGTTCAATCAGGAGGAAATATTCTTTGTCCTGGGTAGTACTCACGTTGCCAGAACCGTTTCGTAAAATACAGTTGCTGAATCTTAAATAAATTACATAAATTGTCGTATGCCTGGGCATGGGCGATGTCCATAGTTTGTAGACCCTGTAAATTTGAAATCTCATTTGTATGACTACCCAACGGTAAGTTCAGAGGTAATCGCTCAACATACCCATGCAGAAAAGTGAAAGAACTGAACCCATGGGCAAGTTGCATCAAGTTGTACAAAAACGTTGCCGTCGGTAGATACACGCTCCAATCTTGTTTGTTATTCATTATACAGGGTGATAAAAACGGACTAGAGTCTTATGGTAACACCCCAACCGGACCTAACGTCTCGCGAGGTAATACATCCGATTTCACCTCGATTTTTAATTTTGTGAACAAATCCTCCATAATACCAGAAGTATTCTTGGAACCGCGGTCAAGGTAAATTTGAAGTGGTAGTCCAAATCGGACAAACACAAACTTGAACAATGCATCGCCAATGGAAATTGCATCGTTGGATTTTATTACAACACTGACTGCAAAACGAGTCATCAAATCTATTACACTTAAAATGTACCGGGAAGTTCTGTTTGCGGGCTGAATCGATCCAAGAACGACTGTTAAGATATAACTGAAGGGGGCCTTGAATTTGATGCATTTGTAATTTCCAAATTTTCTTTGTTCATACATTGCAAGCCTTCATTACGTGGCTTCATTACCTGGTATTCAAAGTGTTATTTGCAGACTTTGAAGACCTGTGCTTTCATATTAAAAAAATATACTTGCTGAAGCAAAAGGTTGTATGCGATTGAAGCGGATCCATGAGAAGTGCCGAAACCTGCCTATGTCTCAGATTGATAACATTGTTTTGGAAATAAAAGGGATTCAAACCAAATATTTTGTCATATTCTGTAATCAATAAATTATAAAAAAAAATACTGAGTCTTTAATTGCATACTGAGTTGGTATTCCTTTGAATTTAGGATATTTGGTGAGAGGAGAATATGGATTTTCTAAGACTTCAATTACTTTCGAAATATAAGGATCATTGCTGTCTCTGTAATTTCGCGATTGTTGAAAGTTCTTCATTGGCAAAAGAAAGCATCATATAGATGGAAACGTTAGTGTATCGGCCACCGGAGTGTTGCGTTGGTCTCGGGGAGGGGTATGGGGTTTCTACTAGACAGTGGGAATGTGAATTCTCGGCATAACTCACATGAGTCACACCAAATCATAATTGGCAAAACAAAATATTGACACCCGATCCAATTTTTATTTAAATTCTTCGTTGATTGTAAATAAGGGAGTTCTACATTATCACCGTACAAATTTAACGATTTTCTCTAGAAGAAGGAATGAAATGTTTAATTAAATAATAAGCAACCGACGTTTCTAATGAAAATACATCATAACACGTTTAAACATTTGTCAATGCTGTAGAGGAATATGCGACTGGATGGAACTATCATGGTGTCCTTTCTGTAGTAAACAACCTCCGTACTCGAGGTCGAAGCGTCAAGCGAAACGTGGGATGTTTTTTTAATAGAAAATAACTGAGAAACGGGCTCTGTTGTAACTAAAGGTTTTATAGTAACAAATGCGTGTTGGTCTTCAGGTGACCACATAAACGTTTCCGACTTACATAATAATTTTATGAGGGGTCGGGCTACAATTCGGAATTGTAGTAAAGCATTCTTTGGAAATTTAATATACCGAGAAATTGCTATATTTGCCGTGTATTTTCTAGCTGCGAAAATTTACAATAGCGGAAATTAATTTAAGTGGCATCTGTAAAGTTTGCTCGAATACAACGGAACCAAGGAAGTCTATTTCTGAGATTGTTAATTCTTCTTTGGCTGGCTTCAGGCTAATTTTAGCTGCTCGTAAACGTTCAAATAGTTCCCGTATTAGTTCAAGACTTTATACGTATGATTTTGTATGAACCATAACATCACTCGCATATATCAGTAAAAGGGAGGTAGGGCTAGTTGCATCCTGGCTGTAAGTAACGAAGGACTTGAATTGAAACACATCGGCGAGAAGATAAATTTTTTGCATCCGAGAAATCCTACTGAAACCAGAGTTTCTTTTGAAAGTTTTTTTTTGGTAAAAGCTGAAAGAATGAGGGAATTATAAGGACGGAAGCCCTGATTAAGATTTTCTCGACGTCCCTTAAAATTGTTATATCCAACCTGGTTATTATATGTTTGGGCCCTATGATCGTTGGTGTACCGCCTCTCTTTTTGAGAGCTTTGTTTGAGTTGCATGTCTAAATTCTACATTTGTACACAGAGGTTATATATTTCGGACTGATTTTAAGGTGTATGAAGGGGAATGCGAGGGGTCTTGTGCTCCTGTCCAACTCTCCCATATAATGTCCTAATTTCACTCTAAAGATGAGCTATAGAAGGACTTACCGGACTGGGAGCCGCCTCTCGTGTGGAGGGTACGATCGATTATTAGGTGCTAACCGCAACTGACACAATTCATTATTTTCCTCCCATTTACGTTGTTCTGAAAATACTCGTTTTTGGTCTATTGCCTGGAGTGCAGAGATAAGTTCTTATATCGTTTTATTGACTTATCTGCGACATCTTGTAGTATGAGAGAACGCAAACCCTGTATAATGTGTAGAACTAACTTTTGTTCTGTTCACGAATAAGGGGACGATTTCAGTTGCCCTTGCTGATTGCGTATTGATACGGGGTCTCAATGATTTTCTGTTTTGCATTTTCTTATTATATCGTTAATTTTGAATGGCGACGACGTGCCGCAAAATGTACTAACAAGATGTTTCTTTATGCCATCATACGTTTTGTCAGAGAAAGTGGGGCCAATATGAAGCAAATTATAGAAATTCTGGGCCGTGTCAGTTAGACATATGGTCAGCATTTCTGTCCGTTTTACTGCTAACCACTTCTGAATTTTGCTACATCTTTCAGACTCCTGAAAGAAGCGTACCATTCGATCCGACATGTAGGAACAGAATTTTGGCAATCTATTGAACGTGGCCAAATCTTCTAGAAAATTGTTTGCCATGTCTCTTTTTTTTGGAATAGGTTTGGCGTTTCAAAACTAGAGACATAGTTTAAATCCGGATTTTATTTGCTTGTACCCGGGTTATTGGCATATATTATGCAAACGAACACAATGCAGTTAGTGTACGTGGGAGAAAATATTGACGTTATCATACAAATAAAATGCAAGTGGGTTCTACCAAAATAAATTTGTTAACGCTAGTAAACAGCAAAGATACGTGAGAAGAGATTTAATTACATAACATTTCTTCCTCCAGTATGAAACCTTGTTTTACTACGTGAGTAAAACAAAAAGGTTGAGAAAAAAATGTTCGTAGAAAAAATGAAACCGGGATCGTTACTAAATTAAAAAAAAATCCCAAACCGACCGCTTCACCACGTTCTTTCGTGTCCATCGTGGAGTGTTTAACTTAAGCAGCTCAGCTGGAAATTCTGTTACTTACGCACTGCGTCAGTAAAGGTGTAATTCTTGAACATGTCTGGAAGTGTTTTCTGTCATACATATTTCACAAATAAATCCTAATACCTACTTCTTGAGTCCTTCAATCTTACAAATAAAAGACAGGGATTTGGATGAAAACATCGGGGTTTTATCGACATTTATTTGGTTCTACTAGGAAGGAATATACTTCGATTGAAAAAGCTAACGGCAATAGCACCCATGCATGAATACATACTACCTACTAAAACAATAGCACAGTATGACGGAGGTGGCAATCATCAGAACTGAATACGGTTAACATAAAAAGAGAACCAATAATATCATACATTTTGTTACTGCGACGATGAACCAACTTCGATGAGGAGATGAAGTATACGGGGGTAAAAGTTCGTTCGATCTTAGAGAAAGAGACCTATGACAGCAATGCCTTCCTCTTTCTTCTTAACCAAGACAGCTTTCACTTCTTCGGATAGTTGAGAGCCGAACTTAGCCATCTGAACTTTATAGACTGAAACCAAAACCCATAACCAAAACCGAAGATTAGCAAATTGCTCTAAGTTGTTGCGAAATAAACATTGAAAATGATGTCCATAGACAGTCGAAGACAAGCTCTTGCTTTCCACAGCTTCAATTTTTCTTCTACGGCTGACTTCTTACTTCTCAACTTCCACTCTCGAGGTATTAATTGTACAGTCTTTTATTGGAAAACCTACTCTCACAGCCTTGATGTTGCTATATCTCTCAGCCAATCACATATCATTAACACTCTCCCACCGAGGCGAGCGTGACTCCTTAGGGCCAATCAGAACCTAGTCGAACTTCTATTCTTGATGAGATCCTTCTTACTTTGAACAGCTTGTTCGGTGATATAAGACATGCTGAGCGAATCTGATTTATCCAGCCTAAGAAAACAGTTCGTATTATATCATCAGATGAGAGCACTGCTACCGTTCTGACCTTTAATAAATTCGAAATTCTTAGCAATCATTCAGAAGTACCTCCAGAACAATTAGATCAGCGTCCACTATCAACGCTTCAACCTACATACACCAAGCCACCTGCAATCTTTATTTACGGCATTACAAATAGATACCAATTTAGTAAAACGCTAACTGATACATGTCAGATCAGTCCGATTGTTAAGCAAACTGCTGACTTCATCAAATTTCAAACTCAATCTAAATCTGATTTTGAAAAACTTAAGACCTATTGTTTACAGCAACACCTTCAGTTTGCTCTTGAAGCTCATAAACAAGACCGTCCTATCAAAATGGAACTTCGAAAATTACCCATTGATACTACACCAGCAGATATTCATGATGATTTAGTCGCTCAATGCTATCCAGTTTCTCATGCTACACAATTACATGGCAAAGATAAAAATACAAAAGCTAAAATTCTATTTCCATTATTTCTTGTAACATTAAGAAAGGTCGAAAACGCAAAAGCCATCTATCAACTCAAACATGTTCTTCAATACATTGTTACTGTGGAATAATACAAAGGTCCTGATATTATTCAATGCCACAAATGTCAACGTTTCAGACATGCACAAATTTCTTGTTTTAACGTTCCTCGATGTGTGAAATGTGGTGAAACACATCTAACTTCTTCCAACTGCAACAAGTCTTCTGATGATCTCACTTACCGCTGCACTAATTGTGGCGGCGACCACACAGCTAACTATAGAGGCTGCAAAGTCTTTCAGACAGCGATTTCCAGACGAAAAGCTGAACCTCGCATCAAGACCACTAACAATGTAACAAACAAGATTACTACAGGTAAAACAAATGTTTCATCTCAACCCGATCTAACACCTGGTGATACCATAAAATATTTATTTTCACTCATTCAAGATTTTATTTCCAGTGAAATTCTCATAAAAATTGGTCAGGCTCTTGTCCAATTTCGTTCTACTACAGATTTCTCCAAAAATTTTGCTATTGTCTTCGACATTTTAACTCAGATTTTTTTCTGCTACAAAGCCCTAACTCTGATGTAAAGAAGAAAATTTAATGAAGTTCGTTACTATACAGATTCCATCTACGGTCTTGGTTATTCCATTTCATTTCATCCAAGTTCGCTAACAACAGAAGATTACCATCATCTTTCTTTCTTCTCCTTTTATTCTCCTCTCTCTATCTTAAAAATTTCCAAAATTCAAATTAATAAAAATTTACTCAAATTCACCTGATCGAGACAGTTTCGACGGTTCATTTCAAATTTAAAATTCAACAGAGTCAAGTCAAAACACTTCATATGGAAGGCATGAGCTCACAGCTCGACACTTCAAAATCTACAAAACCCGCCAAGATAAAGTGGTAAGTGGTAAGTGAACTTCGATCTGTTTAGTGAGATGAAATATAAACTGCAGATCTTGTAGATTATAATATTGTCCTTTGGACTGTTAAGCGAAGCATTACACTTTGATCTTGACGTTAAAATACACTGTCAGCTCTGAGTCTCAAAGAACAATATTCGATGAAAATCAATTATATTAAACACAGATGAAAAGGAATAATTGTTATAACTTAAATCTGTTTTATTTTCTTTGAATATGAGATTTTGGTTCTCTATATATCAAAACTATAACACTGGGTGTTATTATACCATTCAATAATATGATATGAATATATATATGTACATAAATATATATATATATATATATACATGCACGGAGCGTCTAAAAGTTTTATTAGAATCTGTTATTTTATCATTTATGTATTTATTTATTTATGTCTTGTTTTACATGGCACCACTCAACCATGAATACAGAGAGGGTAATTAATAGTTTCGGTAAACACTACTATAACATGAAAGATATTTATAACACAACGAAATTCATAAACGTAAACAAAATAAAGCAAAAAACTAAAAGAGAGGAAACAAAACAAAATATTATCTACACTACAGATTTTAGATTATCTAAAGTTCACTAAACAACACATACACAAGGAGACACACTCACACACACACACCTATACACACGTAAAATATAGGTATAAATGTAACGCAATGAGAATTTATATAAACTAACTTTATCGACTTACAATTAAATTTACGTTGACAGCTAAAGGGATACTAGTATTTATTTGATAGAAATTGACGATTTGAGAGAATACTATTCAAACATATCTTAGTTGAGTTGCTGTAAGAGGTGGCTGTAAAGCATAGATTGAAAACTTGTTAATGAAGTTGAGTCTCTGATGGAAATTGGCAGTCCGTTCCACTTCGGGATACAGAAATTATATAGGATTTCGAATAAAAGGATGAGTTACGGTGAGGAATAGAAATTAATAGGTTTGCGCGAGACCTAGTGTCACGGTTGTGATGATCGCTTAGGAACTTAAAACGTTGCAAAAGATAGGAAGGTTGCCGATCGCGTAGAATTTTAAATAGAAGCACTAAAGAATGCCACTACAGTTGTTGTAAGACTTTTAACCATTGCAACCTATTGAAATAAGATGTTAGATGATCATAATGTTTAAGATTAAGTATAAAACGCACTGAAGCATTTTGAATGCGCTTTAGCCTTTACGTGTGTACATCGGCAAGGTTACAATGCACTATGTTGCAGTAATCCAAAAGCGGCATTACTATAGCCTGAACAAGCATTTTCTTAAGGGAGATGGGAAGAAAATATTTAAGTCTGCTCAAAGAATGTAAAGTTGTAAAGGCCTTTTTAGAGACAGTACTAACATATTCCGTCCAAGTTAGGTGTTTATTACAAATAAGACCTAAATGTTTACGTTGTGGGAGAAAGGAATTATCATTGCATCTAGAAGT
>JAGDQP010016226.1:0-22800 GCA_022664845.1 Lepisma saccharinum | reverse complement strand
ATATATATATATATTGTGTTCTAATAGTCTAGGATCAAATAGTAATATCCGCCGTTGTTGTTTGCTTGGTGCATTGGTTTTCGACTAAAATGATATAAAGATTGAGGGTATAAGTATTTTCTTTGATATATTAACTAAGAAAATATTATAAACTGTTACTTAACACATAACGTAGTAATATTTACTCACCCGTGAGCGACGGAGATTGGTGAAGCTGTATAAATTTCTTCTTCACAGTTCGAATAGCATTCACAGTCTTTAGTAGATGCAGAAATTCCTGCAACACAATTTCAGGCAATAATCATCAAATAACGTATATTTAAGAATCAATTAGCGAATAATATTATCGCATTAGAACATGCATCACTGTGCTACATTACATACCAATGCCCATTTTACAAATTCTTATAAAGCGTAGTAGACAAGTACAACAAAACTACTTCTCATTTTAAATACGAACGATAACATGTTGGTAAATAGATCAAATAGTTTTTTTATAGCTATTATTAGTAACTTACGTACATACTACAGAAAGAAATGCAATATATTACCCCGGTGATATATATCAGACACCATAATAAGCGAATTTGATTTCTGTGTGCATTGTCGCAGATTTATTTCCCGTTCTGGTCAGTTCAACGGAGTGGCTCCGAGACCAATTTAGCAATCCTCGCCGTTCCCGTTGTTAGAAGTTCACGACTTCCTTCACTACATAATTAAGAATTCGATAATAAAAACTAATAAGTTTTAGGAAGGAACGTCTCATTGCTAAAGCATAAATATTGATTAGGACAATGTTTAACACAAAATGTGGCTCAACTTAGTTAAAGGTGTCGATTTACCGTGGCGTCGTAATAAGCGATTTCAATATATCGGCTAGTAACTATTCAAATTGTGTTGGCTTAATAAAATAAAATGCAACTTGTACGCAAGAAATGTATTTCAATTTCTACTTAAAAAAAATATTTATTGGCAATACCACAAACATATATTAATATAATGATATTGTTAATTATTAATACTAATGATAAACAGTCATTTACTACTGGTAGTTGTGCTACTCAAACATAAGTTTTGTTTGTATAGATTCTTTCATAAAATTATTTTATAGTTCACCAAATCTGTACAGTTTACACAATTCCGTCTACTTATTACATTCAAATGCCGTCTTTAGCGACCATACTGTGCTAAATATAGGCTCATCAATTTTCAAAAGCCTTGATATTTTTAAATTACATATTTGTGCTTTTAATTAATGCTCACTTAAATAATGCTGTATTTTGTTTTATATATAATCAACCATTAAACGCAATAGAATCTGTCTGAGAACTCCAGAAAATTGCAATACACTATACATTCTACGATAATTGAGAATGAAAGATAACATTGCCTAAACTAAGTACGAGAATGTTAAACCTACCGCAGAAATGACTAACCTTTTGACGTTCTCTCTAGAAAATGTAGCCTTTAACATATTAAAATCTGAATATGACCTCCGATTAACCCTGCAGTTCTATTTCACTTGCAGAAGATTCAATAACTGAAAACAAAATTTCGAAATAACGATCGCTCCATTTTTAACTTTCTCTGCTTTTTCCTCCTGAAGTAAATGTGATCGAATTTCTTTAAGATATTTTTAGAACTTCCTAACGGTACCTCAGCATTTTCTAGAACATCCTATGCACAGTTGGATAAAGTTACTAATAAAACATTACCTTAAAGCAATTATATTACATTTGGAAAATATCACATGATAATTTGATATATGCTGTAGAGTGAAAAATTAAAAAAAAAAAATCTTCACAATTTGTCCATTATTTTCATTTATTTATACCGCACTGAACATTGTCAGATCAAGTGGCCAAATGTGGCATGTTAGCTGTTAGAAGGTTACCAAAGAGAAATCGTTTGAATTAACAGAAATAGAAACGAACTGGAAGAACAAACACTACTATTATTTACCCCGCAGCACTTTGATTATCGTACATCAGTATTTTTTAGTTGCTAGTACGGCAGAAATGTTTGGAAAAAGAAGATGAAACACAACACAACCAATCGGATTCCTCAGTGACATTTTTCCTGAATTTTTCACAAGTAATAATGTTGGGCATTTAGTTTTTGCAGATATATTGCCTACATCCTTTACAAGCAAACTGTACTTTTTCATATCTACTCATGCTGCATACATGACAACGTCCCTGATTTTTCATCATATGTCAGAGGATACAAACGAGAACAGAAAACTTTTATCGAGTTGCAAATTGCTGACCAGC
This sequence comes from Lepisma saccharinum, assembly GCA_022664845.1. Classification (NCBI taxonomy): domain Eukaryota; kingdom Metazoa; phylum Arthropoda; class Insecta; order Zygentoma; family Lepismatidae; genus Lepisma; species Lepisma saccharinum. Next base: position 20,527 of record JAGDQP010016226.1, on the reverse strand, counting down.
AACTCAAAGCGTTAGCAAATACAGCCAATAAAAAGATCACTTTTATGGATTTACTTTTCTTTGATGTGTGTATGCTCAGATCAAAGAAACGAGTCCTCCGATTAGTTAACAATCCCGAACTGCATATTATGCGTTCAACGGAAGTCCAAGTGAAACGGAAATCTAAAGTACTTTTTTGGTTACAGCACCAACTTACGTATCTTGATTTTGTGTGCGGAGAACCTAAGCATTTTATTTACAGGTTGGCCGATCGAGCAAGTCAATAAATTGTTATCAGTTTCAGTTCAAAAGACTACAGTAGTTTCGAAAGAATCCTCGGATATTAACATTTTTTTCGAGATGCTAGATGGGAAATTGGCAAGATATTTCTGCTGCAAATCTTAAACTACAGTCACAGATCGTTCATTCGTTAGATGAGATTACTAAGAAGTTGGAATTTCTAAACGAGATAGTAAGTTGAAGTGATTCGATTCGTAAACGTTGGAGCGATGGCAGTGATGTGAGTAGTTACAGTTTTCTTAGCAAAATATCTAGTAAATCTACAGAACAAGGTGTGTGTCAAGATCAGTTTAATGGCGAAACAAATAAGAAAGCAATCCAAAACTATCTATGGATTCTGGAAGTTTGCGGACTCTTTCAAAGGATTAGACTGGGAAAACGGATTATTTTCAAATGGTTCCGAACGATAGTTCAAAAGAACCTGGACAAGAGATCCCTGTTTGGATCAAGAGCAAACGCTTAGCGCATAAAATGTATTTTTCTCAATTTCTGAGCGAACTTGGTAATTTGGAACAGTTCGTTTCGTATGGAAAGTTGGCAGAAGCAAGACAACTTCTCGATAGTATCTAAAAAGCTGCCCTCTTAGTAATACTTTGCTCTACTTCAATATTTTGCTACTTCTAAACTACAAATAGCACTACATATTCTAAAACATCTTTAAAGCTAATCGAACATAAAATAAATACATTTGTTTGTTTGATAATAAGCAAAAACTATTTATTTTGTATTTAAACATCTTGCTGATTCATATTTGTATTTTATATTTTGCAAGTGTTTATTTTATTTTATTTACTTTCGTCGCTTACAAAAGTATTTTATACATGTGATTTTCTTAATGGTACTTTTGTGAGCCAAACATTTGCTCGATCACAAAAGTACAAAGTCAAGTTTTTCCGATAAGGGCGATTTTCTGAGTCACGTTTTCGTTGGGAAAACCCCGGAGAATGCCGTGTGGAAGAATCGAACATCTTGTATTTGTAATCTTTGCATATTGTCGTCTGTTCATTTGCCATTGATATTAATATATGTTCTATCGTGGTTGCGAATATTGTTTAATCATTTTACGTTCGTATTGTTGTTATTCCATGCGCATATATCTGGTCTTAGTTTAACAGTAAGCGAGGCGTCGTCAAGATGTTTGTATATGTGCGTTATGGCGAATGGTATCGGTACTGAAGGTTGATAGTTACAGTCGATATGTTATACATATTAATACGCATATTTCTCATCAGTCTCTCCTGTGTTCATATAGAAGAATTATTGTGTACCGAGAATGAGTCAACATACATCTGTGTATATAAAACGTCAAACCCAGAAGGTATGCAATTCAAGGATAGTTGCATATCTTGTATCCTTGTTTGGGTGCATACTCATGAATGCTTAACAATAAACATCGGGTAGATGGTCACTTTACACATTATTTGCGCATTTGGTCATCATTCTTGCACCGTTTCAAGAAGAACAGATTATTTACTGACATTTAAATCAACTACACATGCTGATGTCACATCTTGTGATGTCTCTCAAAAATAAATTTATGGCAGAAATGGTTTCATCAAAGTATTTCTGGTAAAATTCCAGCTCAGGTTGATAGGCCACATGAACATCTTCCCATTAAAAAAACTTAGAAACATTCAACAATGGCCAACTTGAAAATGACGACCCTGACAAATGTATCCTCTAAAACATAGCGTATTGTTCTGGTATCCATTCATGTGTATTTGTTTTCCATTATTTCGAGTACTTTACAAATAAGCACGTGTTTCCCAACTTAACTTACAGTATAATTACTCGTTAATATGAATGCAAATTTCGACCACTACGTCCGTTTTTATGAATGAAAGCAACGTTAGAGGATGTGTACGTTAGAGGATAAGTTATAGACCACGGGGAAGCAGGAAACAATTGAAAACTTATCCGGATAGCTAGCACTGTGACTCGAATTTGCACATTGCCAGTCCGAAATTATCACTCTTACTGTCTCGACGACAGTGTCTGGTATAACCTACTTTAAAAGAAAATAATCTTTCGCATAGCTTTTTGAAATATATATATTAGAATTTAGTGTGTTATCAAATTGGGAAGTAACAGAGCAATATTTATCTTCAACAAGATGCTTACTTTTGTGTTTGCTTCTTCGTTGTTTACATCTTTTAGTTTACTTGTTGTATAATTAGAAAGTATAACCTCTCTAATAATAGAAACCTCCATTGACCAATAATGTAGGTGACATTTTTCAAACAACTCTTTTCTTTACTTATAAAAATATAAGCAATAATTTTATACTTTGGTTTAACACGTTTATAAATTTATTATATATCTTTAATTATATAATTTGCTAATTTTTTTATTAACCTCCATAAATTAATTTCGATTGTTCTATGGCCATTATTGTAATATTCAGAAAGTAGGGTTAGCAATATTTGAAATTTGTAATATTTGTAATATCCATTTGTAATTATATTGACTAGAATCATTTTTCATGTTCTGTTTAAGCGTTCTATTAACTCTTTCGATAATAGAAACTGTTTTACCACTATGATTGAATAATGATTATTGTTATTTTCTTTCATTAGCACTTTCCATTCTTTTTTAAAATCTCTGTACCTTGAAATGTTTGTAAATTTATAGACTTTCTCGTTTTTAAATACTTCTGTAAATGCATTCATAACATTTTACCTGTCTTATTTTTAACTGGAATACCAAATGGAAATTATAAAACTGTTAAAATTCATTTCAACCATATCAGCTTGCCATAAGTCATCAATACCTTTTACGACAACGTTTAGCATAAGAATGTGTTCTTATTGGTTTATGGAAATTCTCAATAATGTATATTCTAATAACCTTTGTTTCATGTTGGCAATCATTCTTTTTAATAAACTGTTTTTTTAACATATATAACATATGTTCCTTTCTATACAGTATACATTTTCTAATCTATGTTTGCTCTCGTATAATTGTATGTTCTTTGTATAAGTACGTTTCTTTAATTTCACGTAATATATTTTAGATATTTATTAAGTAAGAAATCTTGTTATAAAGAATATTATTACAAACAATCGTTGGCCTTTATCGATAGCCAATAGTGGTTCGGGTTCAAATTGAATTAAATATTGTGTTTTAAATTCATATGGATATGTATGACTTATTTTAGCAGCATTTAAACATATATGTAAGTCTTCTCCACTAGGATTTGTTATAATGCTCGTTATTTTACTTTTAAATAAAACATATGTTCATTATTGAAGATATACAATTCAAATTTTGGTTTCTTAATATTTTAATCTTAAAAATTCCAGTAGCGATATACTTTTTTTTTTGGTGTTTGAATTATTATTGATAAATGATTCCAACTCATCAGGATTCCACTCTATTTCAAATGAAAACTTATTAGCTCTCGTCCCAATTTGTGATCGTAACTGATTAGTTTATTATTTTATGTATGTTATTATCTTATTAGCATTCGATGTTATGCGTGGCTCTAAATTATCATAATGGTTTATCATGTGTTTATTAGTTATTCAGTCCGGGAAATAATTGTGACTGTAAAAAGTAAGTGTACTCACGAAATCTATTTTTTATTATACCCTGTGTACAACATCTTTATTTAGTAACTGTTGATTTCTCTTCCAATTTGTTTGTGCTTTTCAATCTCGACGTTTGATCTGTAGGTTGTACTTCAGAACTTTTGTTAACAATGCCGAATATTGTTTTGCATTTATTTAAGGAAATATTATAGTTTATGTTGAAAAAATAGATAATTAGAAACCAAATATTCAGTACAAATAATATGAAACAAAAATGATGTCCACTATCTCTGACCAATTCACAAACATCCAATCACATAAATTGTATTATTATTGTGTCGGTTATATCATAAAATGTAGTTTTAAACTATTTTTCCAAACCTTGTTATTTCTATTAATTATATATAAATTTGTGCTATATTCTAACCCTTCAAAAACACCTTTAACACTGCCATACATAAATGGCCACAGATGATTGAATCAAAGTTTTGTATTTTTGTTTCTTTATAAAGTAATCTTCCTTTATGGAGATATTAAGCTAAAAATTTCGAGGTATATCTCCATATGAGTCCTATATATATATATATATATATATATATATATATATATATATATTGTTTTCCTGATACCAATAACATATCCAATCCGTTCCTAAAATGTTTGCTGTATAGAAGCAATTATATTGAGCTTCAACAAATTGTCAATTACACGTAACGGAACGGAATTTAACTGGCCTGATATTAAGCTGGTAGGAAGACAGATGACAGAATGGAATTAATGATATTTATTTATTGTTTCTATAAGTTAATTGTAGTGGAACATCTGATATTGGTATATTTCCACACTTGGCTGGCTTTAATGTTATGTAGCAGAGCTGAGTCTAGTCACTTGAATGGATATTGCTTCTCGGTGTTCACTGGCCAAGTTACGCAATGAATGGAGTCATGTTTCAAGCATATAATTCAGCACTACATGTTAGTATATGGACATAAGACAATGTCCAATCCAACAGCACAATGAAAACGTAAATCGTAGAAATGGATTACCTAATTTTTACAAATTCAAAAGTAATGGTGATAGTTGCCCCTCGAGGTTTTGCTTATTTATCTTTTAGTTTGTTCTGCAATTTAACCCGTCCTTGAGTTTCCATAATCCTGAAAACCAGGACGGTGAAATCTGATGTTTTCTTGTAATTCTGTCATATTGTATTGTATAACAAATAATATAACTGAGTGTATGATTCTTGTGTGAAACTCACCTGGTTGTATTTCCATTCCTTGTAATTTTACCAAAACAATATTAAATATCTTTCTTTCTTGTATGGTGCCAATGCGTGGAAAATTGCATATTTTTATTGACAATCATTTTATACAATGACAAACGAGAACAATACGTATACATTACATGGCATAACGTAGGCGGATTGAAGACATTGCTCTGCAAGAGTTAAATCTAGTAGAAATGGATGGTTAGGGCAATTTACTACGATCTTTCTATACAGTTTTTGAAACAAAACACGGAAATGAAAAATTATATATACAAAGCGGGTTCGGTCCACAATTATTATCTCATCTTTATGATTTTCTTTTATATTCTATATTTTATACTTTTGAGTTCATAAATTATTTCATTTATTTTACTTTTTGTTGATTTACTATATACTTCATATGTTATGAAATAATTTGAAAAATAGGTCTATAGATTTTTGAACCTATAATTGTTTATGCAAGGTATGCATCAACGAACAAATCCACCAAAATGCATGAGATGAGAAACTCGGTTTTCGAGAGAAAATAGTGATCCAAAAATGTACATTGCGAATCACATGGTGTTTGCTATTTGGAAATATGATCTACTTAACATGGTCTTGCTCATCGCTTAATAATGGTTGGAAGATCAGTGGACTTCACTATCAGTTGGGTTAAGAAAACGGATGACTTTGACTCGTTGCACTTGTCTTCTGCGGCATTGTACGTAGTGTTATGTCTCTGAGTGAAATACCGTGGTAATGACAATGTGCGTGGTAACTTTTAACACGGGATCTTGCCAATATATTGTCACCGAAAATGTGATTGTGGTCATCACTGTTGTTTTTAAACTGTGTACTGTTCATACAAGGGCAAGAATTCATATAAGAAAACGTCTTCTTTTGCTTGGTGGAAAAAAAACAACATATAATTCGCCATTGACAAGGTGTGAAGTGGCTGGAAACTAATGTCCACTACCGTACTAATGTACACACCGGCAAAGCATAACTTGTTGAATGTGTGCTTTCAGCTCCGAAGTACAAGATTGTGGTCGAATTGCTTGTTATAAGATGCCCTAGGAAGAACTAAACTTGTTGAATTTCAAATTGGTATTCGTGAAGTGAACGGATTTTTGCTGAAAGTGAATATCGGGTTAGTTTAATATAGCGAAGGGAAGTTCTAGTGGTTTGAAGTGTTTTTCATGCTGGATATCTACGAAGTTGTAGCATTACTTCACTTCATGGTGTAGCTGAAGGTGTTTGTGATGTTCAAGTCGGTTGAAATGCACGAGAAACCAGGGATATCTTTGGAGCCGAGGCAATTCCGGTAAGTACACCTAAGTGTATCTCTGTGTGTGCGTGAGAGTATGCATGCATAGCAAAGAAACCTGAAGTTGAGATTGAAAACGTAACTTATCATTGGCTAAAAATGTCCAAGTGATTCTAAATAGCTAACTAAATATTAATAATCCTCAACTAACTATATTGAAATTAAAAGTGACTACTAATGAAAACAAGGATATGAATAACATGGATTATTAAATATTCTTATCTGCAAAAAGGTAGAAGTTATTAGTTGAATGTATGACTTTCGGTCCTTAATCTTATTCAAATGTAGTTAAAATCCGTTTCAAACATTTTATTTACTACGTGAACTATCATTATTAATCAAATCCAGTTTTTTTAACTAAACTTTTCACTATAAAGGAATTTAACCCAAAGCATAAAATTAATTGAATTCAATAAAATAAGACAATATAAAATTTTATCACCTTTCGTAATAAAAGGGAGGCGAGCGGTCACTATATTAAGATATTGACTCACGAATCCAACGGTGAACTATATGCGTAAGTCATAACGGGCAAATATGAAGCTATTAACGACATTATCTATTAGTGTTAAATATTTTTAAAATGGTTTGTTTCTAATATCCTGGAGTCGGGTTTAAGGTTTTGGAATTACTGTGCTGAAACGAAATCTGGGGCACATTGCGAGGCACTAAACGTAACCTGGTCTAAATTTTTAGAAAACTAGACGTTATGTACTCATGCGGTCGTTCTAATTTACATTTGAAATCAAGCTAATTGAAATATCAATTTAATTCTGATCAATCTAAATAAATACAATTCAATTTACTGTAATGGTATATCCAAATTATTGTCCGAAAACGGGAAATACACAATTAAAATTCTGTACGTGAACAATTTTCCTAAAATTATACTCTCTTTGCAACTGGATCAAAAAGAAAATAAAAGAATGTTTGATTTTTGCTGCGGATATCTACTTGTAAAAATGGCTTTTACTTAAAGTGTCAATATTGAATATATTGGTGTAACATCTGCAACGGGCGTCTAATAGAGTATCGAAATGTTATGTAATTAGTTACGCTTGCGATAAATGCATACTGCAAGGATGTATCATTACTGGTAACTAGTCACACGTGTCTATGAACCAGAAATGTAGTGATACTTAGAGTAATCACTAAATAAATAGTTTTAATTTTATTATTAATACAATTATTAAATAATTCTTAATGCACTAGCATTTTTCTACAGTTACGAACTAATGTTGCAATGCACATTAAATAAAACTCGAAAGCAACTACAAAATGTGAACAGATTATAAAGTGTCTAAGAGAAATGTATTAATAGAAGTCGAGGTTAGAACCTGTGATATTACAAATATAACATTGGATCGTAACCGTTCAAATAAACTCCGAAGTTAACCGAGAATGTAAACAAACCGCGTTAAAATGTGTGAAGACAAGAAGTGAACAGGAAATAATTTGTTTAAATTTATTGAATCTATTTAGTGCTTTGCCTAACGCTTTTCGAAAATATGGGCTTTTCATATTATTTGAGATTTTATGAACGCATGATTATTTTTCTTGAAAGTATTCAGTTGGGATGTATTTTTCGTGAAGAATAAATATATCTGGCATGAATTCACGAACTATTTTAGGTTTAGGTGATTCTACGTCTTAAAAGGTATTACTTAATAACACGTATCTATTTTATTGCTTTACTGGATAATATTTAAATTTCTCGAAACCAACGGTTTAAATCTTGATGGTGAACGAAATCTGCAAGTTTGAATCATTAACCAACTAGCAAAATATAACCTATGGCTAACGCTTGGCCCCTGTTAAAATTTCATGTGAACCCCTTTTGCCTATCGCTTCGTACAACCCCGGGCATGTAGCATTAAGGATTTAGAGCGAATTTGACTTGCCACTCTATTCCGTATAAAACATTACTATGGACTTCTAAATGTAATTAAAATCCTTATGAAAAGTAGCGAAGCAAAAAAAGAGCGGAATAATGAACAGATTCACTAATAAAGTTAATGTAGTCGCGTTTGTGTAAGCATTTTTCGGGTAGTAACAGTAAAGGAACAATCGCTTTTTAAATATATTCAAGAAAAAAAAGAAATATTATAACATTGCTGTCGCAAGCTTGAATCTGCATTCATGAATCTCAGATTGTATGTGAATTGACCTTTGAACCAGCGCGTTGTTGTCAAATTTATTGCATATCAGAACGATCATATACTGGGTTTTGTTTCAAGGCAATGACTGCTAACCGAAGAAGAAATAAAATGTGTTTTGCCTTATTATTAAAATTAAGAACTCTTAAAGAAATTAAAATGCTTTCGGTACTATTTATTTTAAATATTTTAGTGGGGATACGAATTGGCTTAAAAGAAGCTTAATTGGTTTTTGCCTAATTAATAACGTTATAATGTTAGTCTCTGTGAAGTCACATTTTTACGGTTGGAAAATGATACAGGGTTTTTCTTGATTTATGTGCACTTTTGTGAATCTAGGGCAATGCGAAACTTTTGCGAGTAGAATTCTGGTGTCACTCTTCCTTTTACCCCGAACGGAGTTTTGTACTGTATATATATGCATTACATTTACTGAAACTTGGCAACAACTTGTTTTGCGTATTTTGCTACTAACATCCTAAAGTATAAATGAAACATTTTCATGGGGGCCCGCATTGGACCCCTTAAAATCGCCGCTACCACCTATTTGGGGCTAAAACAAAAAGACACACAGAATGACGGACTATCATTTGTGAAAATTTTGTGATTCGGTTTAAAAAGTCGTAGCCTTTGAACTGCTCCACCGATTTTAACGTATGATACACCGTTTGAAACGTATTGAAGCGTAAAATAAGATAAAGTAAGTTTTAACCACCTATATGGTCTGGGGTCAGTGCTATCCTAAAGAAAGTGAAATTTTGATATTTTTTTCAAAGCGCCTTACGGGGTAAAAAGGAGATCCTACCGACGCATTCTTTTCCTGTGTCTTATGTTTTGAAAGAGCTTTCAAATGTAAGTTCAAGCATCCACATCGGACTTATGCTTCCTTAGATCCGAAACTAACTGTATACTATTGGTGTGTCGCTAACAGTGTCCGTTGATGCCGTTCTTCATGATGGCCAGAAAACCGAGACCATACCTGCAAAAATCGGGACTGTCGCCCCAAATAGCTTCTGCCACTAATTGGGAGGAGACCCCTTAATTCATCTTGCTAAGGTTTAAGGGGACAGACCGGGGTAGACACCTAATGTTCAATCCATACGTTCACGTCGTGGGGCCTGTTAGTACCCAGGCAACAGCTTGGAGAACGAACATGGATGGGCTGATCACCAACCCGCATTAGCTGACAGTGTGGTAAGTCAAACGTCAGCACCCCTGCTTTCTTTACACATGATGGTACAAGTAAGGAAACAGCCTCGGAGGACCTCATTGCTCGACGGACGGAATGCAGCTCGTAACAGCAGCGGCCAGTCTTGCAGGAACTCAGAGGGTCAAAATGCTCGGGTTTGGACTGTAGACTAACAGGACACCGACACGGTTACTCGAACAGACCTATACGAGGCGACCATCAACTGTCAGTAACTTCCAGAGGAGGACTTCTAGAAGAATTGTAGAATGAACTTAAGAGAATTAAGTGGGACATCATAGGATTATCAGAAGTGTGGATCAAGAATGAATAACATTTGGAATTATAGTCAGGCCACAAGTTCTACTTCAAAGGAACAGAAAATGGAAAACCGACAGGCGTTGACTTTATAATAAATAATGACCTGAAATCACGGATTACAGCAATTGAAGGAATTTCAGATAGAATCGCACTGGTAGTAATAAAGATACATATAGATACAGTATGGAAATTATACAAGTCTATGCTCCATCAATCTCAGACCCGGAGGAGAAAGTCGAAGACCTTTACGTGGAGATACAGAAGATTTTGGATACTAGCATATCACATTACACAATTGTAATGGGAGACTTCAATGCGAAAGTAGGAGCCAAGCAGAGGAGTGACATGAAAGTTGTAAACTTTGGAATGGGCGAAAGAAACAAGAGAGGAGAAAAGTAAGTGGAATTCTCACAAACCAACAGGCTGTTCATTTCCAATACATTTTTCAAGAAAGCGCTCCAGAGGAAGTAGACATGGAAAGGCCCAAATGAGAACAAAAACGAAATAGACTACGTTATATCGAATAACAGGGAAATTCTGCAAGACGTGTCTATTCTGAACAGTTTCAAAATCTCGAGGGATCATAGGATTGTGAGATGTAAGCTGAAACTAAATTCTAGAGTTGAGAGAAAGAATGCTGATCAGAGAAAAAAACAACCCTTTTAGATCTGGAAAATCTAGGGAAACATAGACAGATATTCGAGATAGAACTAAGCAACAGATTCAGCAGCTTGGAAGAGTTAGAGGATGAAGGAGACATCGATAGCAGAAATAAAATACTGATCGAGATAATAAGAGAAAGAACCAAGGAAATAGCAGGTACCAGAAAGAAAAAAGAGAGCAAAATCTCAAAAGAATTTAAACCTTTGATGAAGAAAAGAAGGGAAATGAAAGAAGAGGAAAATTGCATAAAGAAAATTGAGTACATAGAACTAAATAAAACGGTAAGGAAGAATATAAGAGAGGATGTAGGAAGATATAACGAACATCTTGTTAGAAATAGAATCGAGGAAAGCAAGAGGCTGAGGAAACGAAACAGCAGCTCATGACAGGGAAAAAAAACATTTGCAGTTAAGAGACCAGACAGGACCGTGACACGAAATAAGAAAGAAATTATAAACATATTTGAAAATTTCTACCGATAATTGTACTACTCCAAAGAAGAAGTAGGAAATAAAGACTCAGAAGAAAATAATGTAGAAGTCCCAGACGTATTGAAAGTAGTTCATATAGTACTTCGGGGGATGAAGAACAGAAAATCGCGAGCAGACGATGGACTCACAGCAGAGATTTTTAAATGGATGATGTGAAAAAATGAAAGAGGAACCTGCTAAAATATTTTCCATGTGCCTGAGGAAGGGAGAAAAACCCTCAAATTGGAGTAATGACATTATCATTTTGTTGTACAAGGGGACAAAGACCGCGTCGCAAACTACAGACCAATCAATTATTTTACTGTCTGTTCTATACAAAATGTCCAACAAAGTTATTTTGAATCGTATTGAACGAGACTTAGATTTTAACCAGGGAAGGAAACAAGTCGCATGTCGTCGTGGATTTAGCACAATGGACCACATACAAACATTGAATCAAGTTATGGAAGTGACTAATGAATATGAATATCCACTATGTTTGGGATTCATAGATTTTGAAAAAGCTTTCGATTCGGTCTCCATGTCAGCATTACTTAAATCACTTGAACATGAAACCATCGAAAGTGCATAGATTGAAGTTACTGCGAAACATTTACTCGACTGCCACATCCGTCATTAGACTACATAAAGAAGGTAAAAAAAAATCTGGAAAGCGGGTAAGGCAAGGAAATTCAGTTTCTCCAAAACTGTTTAGTGCGGTCCTAGAGAGAGTGTTCCAAAATTTAAACTGGGATCAGTTTGAATTAAAATTAATGGGGAAAATCTTCATCACCTACGGTTCGCTGATGATATAGTCCTCTTTGTTTCAAATGCAAAAGAACTACAAACCAGAATAGAAGAACTGAATATCGAGAGTTCGAAAATATGCCTTAAAATGATCTTAAGTAAGCCAAAGTAATGTTCAACCAACATGCTGGAAAGAAGGAAGTGAAGATTAACGGAGAGACAGTAGGCATAATTGATGAGTAGGTTTACCTAGGAAAGCTTAAAACATCAAATGCAAAGTTGACTGATGAAATAAATATAAGATGTAAAATGGCGTGGAGTTCGTTTGGAATACTACACTTTATTTTCAATATATCAATAGCAAACTACCAATGTGTCTTAAGCGTAAAGGTTATAATCAAAGTGTCTCATACGTCATGATGTACACGTAATGCATACAATTATATATATATATATTCAACACACACAGAATAAACAATGGATCTTTGAGCACCAAATGGATAATATCTTATATAAATGAAGCTCTTTCTGTTTCAGAGAAATATTTGTGTGTACCTACCTTACTGAGTACCGCGTTGGATTCGTATTCGGGAGATCCTCTAGTCGGTAAAAGCAGCTGATTTCCCTTACTGAAATATTCCCAGTGTTTTCCTCAGTCAGACCAGACAAGTATCGGGATGGTGCCTCCAGTTTTGGACCTTTCCTACTCCCAACTGCGTTTTGGACAATCTTATAACGGAGTGATCAATAGGTGCCTAAAAGTTATAAATAAAATTCAAATGCTAAGAGTATAATATGCAAACCTCTCAATCTTCTAATCGACAAATATCTCCTTAATGCCCGGTCAATATGACCGAGATTGATCAACAGCTTTGTTGCCACAAGTTTGGCCTAGCAATCGGAAGGCGGAGTGTTGCAAACCCAGGCACAAACCTCCTAGTCCGGCCCGTGCAGACTCCCTAACCCGTTTAGTTCTGTCCGGCCTGCAGACCATATGAGACTCTGTGTATGGTCCCTACTCAGCTCCTTTGCACGCACTATAACGTGACTGAGCTTGTTACGTAATACGTGAACTGTAAATACACGTTAAAAACCTACCTTTGCGAGGTCGCCTTCCTTGACGACTTGTCAAGACATCGGCATCTTGAGCGAAAGTCCGGGGTTCCAATCACGCCTTGAACAACACTTTTTTTTTTTACTTTCTTTCAAAATATTTTATATTATTATATTTACTATTAATAATTGCTTTCTTGCTTTTTCCTACATTACCTTAAATTAGTGACCATGGGAATGTGGAGGTTAGGGAAAGTTAGGTACACTCTTGTGTATTTTCAAAATATATTTCATAATTTTATATGTATTATTAACAACTGTGTTCTTGCATTTTTCGTACATTACCTTAAATTAGTGACCATGGGAACGTGTAGGTTAGATAAGGTTAGGTTCAGTCAAGTATATTTTCTAAATATATTTGCATTTGTTCATATTTGATATTAATAATTTCTTTCTTGCATTTTTCTCACTTTATCTTAAATGACTGACCATGGGAGTGTAAAGTTTTGCTAAAGCTATTTCCTGGCATGTATCTTTACACTTTTGTTCTCATTTACGTAAGCACAGTTCTTCCCGTCGGAACAGACGGCAACTTTCTCCATTTCTAAGCCGAGCAAGCAGGAGCTCTAGACAGAGTCACGTGCAGTTTCCCCAGGAGCAGACCAGACCGCACCGGACATTGCAGACCAAACTTGCACGACGGTTATATTATCCACTTCTGAGCACGAACGAGTTGTCCTGCCTCCTCCCTCCCCTTTATCCATCCGTTGACCTAAGCACTACACTAGGAGGTCTCGCCAGTCGATTACATCAGTGACGTCATCTTCTTGTCAAATATTTCTGCCTCGGGCAGGCAAAGCAACATTCCCGTGGATGTTACAGTATTGCTGTTTCGTAATGTAGAACGAATACACGTGTTATATTTGGGTTTGCTAAAGGAATCATGGAAGTCTTTTGTGATAAGATGTATTTTGCAGTTGCTCACTGTGGGTGCTTCCTACAGCGATCAGTGAAACACAAGAAATAGATGTAGGTCAACTTTTTGTGAATTAGCTGATCTCAGTGTGATTGTTAGAGTATTTTCCACAAGTACTCCTTCTTTTCCTTTCTAACATAAATCTTTCCGTGTTAAACATGTATATGTTTCCCCAACTCAACTGAAACTTGACTACTACTCCTACCTACATTATTATTTTATCCGCAGTATCCAAAATTATTGTTCCATGAGGGTACAACTGATAACATTTTACAAGTTTCCTCTTCCTATAATACTGTAACGTGTAACAAATAAACAGATGCTAACTCTCTGAATTTCATCCTTCTAATAAGATTTAAGTGAAAATTATTCAACATTATATTTTAAAAAATGCTTTCATTGCATTAAACGACGCAAACCAAAGACAATATACTGGATCCCAAAAAAAAGACACACACGTATACAGAAACAGAGAGATGGATACAGGGACGGACTTTGCTGTCGAAGCAAAATATTTTACTTAACTATGTCGTGAAGTAAGCATGATCACATATAAATTGGAATAAAGTAAGCAAAGATATTAATGAAACTTCACGACACTCCAATCGGTATTAATGAAACTTCATGGGAAATGCAATTAACTAAATTTAATTAAGTAGGTGACTTTTCTCTTCTTCACTTAGTTCTTTACGTGTCGGGGCAAAAATGGTCGACAGTAAAAATATATGTATACCCGGTTTAAAATAAGTCGTCTACTGTGCTTTGATCCGTAAGAATAAATGTAAAGCGACTTTGACTCGTCCTTCAAGTCGCCTTCAGAATCCTGGACATTGCTACTTTCTCTGCGAGCAAATTATGTCGAGGCGACCAAGTCTCCTCATGTGTGATATTCCATAAAAATTCAAGGATTGCGAAATTTAGTGCCACTTGATCGCATGACCAAGGCGCTTAATGTTGTTAGAGCTAAGAGCAAGAAGTCCAGCTTGCTACTTCTTCTCTTCTATGCAGAAAAGAAAGTGAATTGCATTGTCAAATGTAGCATTAAGACAATAATAATACGCCAAGTAATGACTTTATGATAGAAAAGTCAAAGCGCCTTCAAATTCACCAACCTTTCAGACCATGATAAATCCAACGGTGCACGAATCACATCTGTCTGACTTGTAGTTACTGATATCTAGGGATGAACAAATGGAGAATAAGCGATTTAAAACGATCTCCCGGCTTTAGAGTAATAGTTTTCCACACTGTTGAGATCATGTGCAATCGAACTGTGTAATGATTTTCTGTGTGACTTAAAGTTAGTAACCAGATAGCATGCTTGTTTGCAACAAGTTTGTTAGTCAGTTGCGGTGGGCTTGTGAGATTTCATGTTGTGTTGAACTTAATAAAATAACTGAAACACAATTGAATCGTCTGTGCGAACAAAAGTCTATGTGCTATCTATTAGCATGCAACATATAATTTTGTTCGCGCTTACACCTCAGTTTTTGTAACAACTGGTTGTTATAACTAGCTAAATTCAAATTTATTTGAAGAAGTAGTTTTTCGAGGAAGCTTGACAAACTTGAACTATAAATGGATTTAATTTTGTTGTACTTCCGTTGTCGTCTCGTGCTATAACTATTTCACCGTAAACAACTTTTTGCACATTTTTAACACAGACGTTTCTGGCGATCTCACAAACGAAGTGCAAATTGCGTTTAGAAAGCAAGCTAGAGATTGAGATTCGATGCTCTGGTGACTACAGAATCGGATTGTTGTGCGAACGGTCTTCTGTTCAGTTTCTACTCCGGGAAAAATTTCAAAATTCTGAAGGAGTACATTATGTTTCTCTTTCATGTTACGTCAAGCTATTTCAAACATGATTTTTGTAAACTAGACTGCTTGATTATGTCTTGTTTAAAAGTTTTCGACTTAGTTCCGAACTTCCATTGAGATGTCTCATTTGTAAAAGTAAGCTGATTCACTTTTGAATTAGGTCAAAATCGCTATTTGAGCGAGACAAGGTAGAGACAAATATATTAAAAATACTAAGTAACTGACATGTCGGTTTTAGAGTAAATCTATAGGTTTTCTCATCGTTTTACACCATGACTTATCTATGTATGATTTGTAGTTAATGAGATCTAGAGTAAGGGGCAAACATGAAGATGAAAAATACTAAGCGATTGACAAAGACCTGTCAGCTTTAGAGTCAAAGTCATCGTGTCGTACGGGTAGCTGCTGAGATGTAGTGGTCTGAGGAATAGGCAGACAGGATATCAGTTTTCGATTCGTTATAAATTACGAAGGGATGTATGTAAAATGAGTGGTTGCCGATGAGTTCCAACATACTACCTGATAAGGTAGAAACAAAGATTTTATCCCTGGTTGGAATGGTATTTGGGATCAACAATCAAGTATGAAATCCTCTCGCACCAGGAAATATCCCCCGGCAAATCGAACACTGGACAGGACGATCTTCTCTTATTCAAAACGAAACTGTGAAAAACGTGAATAGTAATATGAGGGGACCTGAACCGACATCCTCAAATTCTACTTCGAAGTTCTCGTTTCCCCCATTATTGCATTACGGCACAGAGAACGCTTAAGACTGTTGCACAATTACTTACCTTTTTACCTTTTTCCGGTATTGAATGATGGTTTCCAGTTCGCAACAAACGAGAATCTTTGTCTTTATAAGCGCAATTTAAAGTTGCATTGCGTTATTTCTCACTTAATTGGAGTGTTAAAAATTAATATTTTTTCTTACTTTCGTGGTAGTAATGTTTATTATGATTTAGTGAAGTTCGCCTCTAGTTTTGGGGGTCGTCCTTTTGGTCGAAGGAGTAAGTTTAAGCAAGGTCTTCAGCGAAGTCTGCATGGATGAGAGAGGGAAAATATATTCATTTTATCTCCAGACCTGAGTAGAAGAAAAATCCATGTATGGTGAGTTTGTAGCCTATGTTCAACGCTTTGGATTTCAGGGACTCATTACGTAAATCATTTGGGTTCAGCCCCATGCGGTTGTTCCTCCTTAGGTCTTACTTCAATTACTATTACCTGATCCTTATATATTCACCATCATTAATACTCAATTTCGTCCATGCTTGCATTCAACTTTAACATCCGGTGGAAAATTCAACCACGACCTCGCAATTGGATTCATTCTTGAGTTAAGCCAATCTCGACAACCTCAACTTCAATCTACTGAGCTGTCATAGCTCAGTGGTAGAGCATTGGTATAGGATGCGGGAGGTCGTGAGTTCGGTTCCAGCGGCCGACCATCCTGTCTAAGGTGTTCCAAGTTTTTTCCCTATCACACCGGGCAAATTAGATTATGGCACCTTCCCTAATTCTTTCCCCTACCATATCGCGGCCTCAGTTTTACATTACTAAAGACCATAAATATAATTCAAATTCAACCTCGATCTGACTCAAACCTCATCTTTACAATGGAACTTGAATCTCGACCTCACTCAACCTCACGACGGAACAATGACCTCACTTAACCTCACCAGAAACTTTAACCCAAGTGGCATTAAATCTCACTACATAACTTCAGCCTCGAGCACAAAACCTTAAGCTCGCGTGCAGGGGTCTAGGATAGATAAGTTTGGGGTTCGACCTCTCGAGGTTCAACACCTGAGTACCGCCGAGATTGAAGTTCCATCGCGATTTATAGACTAAGGGAGGTCGACGTTGAAGTTCCATCGTGACGGTCAGATTCCATCGTGAGGTTGATTCTAAAATTCCAATTTGATGTTAAGATTGAGATCGAGATTGAAGTTCCTTCGAGGGTTGAAATCTCACTGTGACTTTGAGGTGGAGGTTGTAGCCCCATTGTGAGTTTCCGTTTGAGTTAGGTCTGGATTGAACTTCTATCGTGAAGTTGAGGTTCAGTGGGGTCGAGGTTGAGGATCCAACCTTAAATTGAGTTTGACTGAAGTTAATATTAATGTTACATCATCAGGTTGAGTGAGGTCAATGTTGAAGTTCCATCTTTAGGCTGTGGTTCAGTGAGGTGAAAATTAAAGTTCTATCGTGAGTTGGACGTTACGCTAGGTCGAGATTAAAGGCCTATCGATAGGTCGAGGTTCAGGTTTATGTATTCTCGTGAAATCTAGGTTAAGGGGGTCCTTCGTGAGTTTGAGTAAGCGACGATGAAAGTACAATTATGAGATTGAGGTTGAACGAGGTCTATGTTGAGGATCCCATGAAGTATAAATTGAGTGCCGTGGCTGTTTAACTTCCATAACAAGGTTGAGGCTGACTGAGGCCGGGTTTGAAATTCGATCGTGAGTCGGTAGAGAGAGGTCGGAGTTAAAATTCCATTGCGGGTTGAGGACCATTACATATTGCATATTAAGCAAAATTTGAATAATTCAATTGAATATGATGTTATAACCTTTAGGCATATACGTCTCAAGCATGAATAGGGGATTACAAAGGATGCTGGAAAGTGTCAGCTAGAACCTAAGTTGAAGGTAGAGTTTGTCTGGCGGGACTGAGGATAAAAAATTGAAAATCCTCCGTCAAGATGATCGGCTACCTGGGATTGACCCCACAACTTCTAGAATGCTACGCCAACTATATACCACTGAGCTAAGCCGGCGTGGCTTTCATCGCCCAGCTAAAACTAAAGTCCCGTCGTGAGAATTAGGTTAAACATGATCAAGGTTGATGTCCCATCGTCATTTTGTGGTTCAGTGAGGTCGAGCCAGTCCCATCGTGAGCTGAGGTCCATTACCTAATGCATATTATGATAAAAATGGTATAATTCTATGACCACATGTAGATTTGTATAAGTAGAATTTAAAATTGATTGACAACACTGACAACTTGGGTGATTGGTAACCGGGACACTCACAGTAATTTATAATGTGTCGAATCAAGTTTATAACAAGTTTGGGGTGGATATGTTCAACGACGTGGAAGTAACTTTTAAAATAATATTTTTAAAAATCAGTTGGCAGCACAGACAACGTAGGCATAACACTATACTTAAACTGTTTCTACGCCTCAGATCTTATTTCGCGTGTGTGCATAATTTTATTTAAATCAATGGGCACGTATACAGTTGTATAAACAACACAATTTTTTACATGCATTATTATTCTAAGTTGGCAACATTAGGGCAGTGATGATTGGGCATGAGCAATATACTTCAATTATGCTGGATAGTGTTTATGCTCAGTTTAGTGCGAATTCGTCCAACGATGTGAAAGCAAATAAAACAATAAATATTTTTAAAATGTGGGCAACACAGACAGAATTGTGGCGCAATATCCAACCCTGACTATCTCTACGGTCTACCCCATTACCTAATGGACATGGTAAATGTAGGCAAAATTTGCTGTATTTGTAAAGAGAATCGGAGAATTGGTGATCTACTGGCCGGCGGGCTAGTAACCCAAGAAGCTGTTGGCCTCCGGAACAGTATGCTGCCTGTCCAGCAGTCCAGGACAGTGGTCGTACTGCTAGTAAACCACGAAGCTGCTTGCCTGATTGCTGCCTTGCTCTCTCTCCAGGATATCATGCTATTCCGTAGCAAGAGATATCATAAAGCGACACTATGTAGCTGACGGTACGTAGCCACGACATTTAATAGTTGCTACACTACATACTGGCGACACTTTATAGCCGCGACATTTCATAGCTGCAACACTACGTAGCGGCGACATTTCATAGCTGCAACACTACGTAGTCACGACAATTCATAGGAGCCACACTGCCTAGCCGCGATATTCCATAGTGGCGACGCTACATAGCGTCGACACTACATAGCGTCGACACCCCGCGACTTTTTAGCTGCGACACTACGTAGTCATGACGGTATTTTACGTGACGAGAACAGTACGTAGTTGCGACCTTACATAGTGATAGTGCAACGTAGTCAATACATGGCTTCAATGTTACGTGAATACAATTCCTACTACCGAAAGTACATAGAACGAGTTTCCTTAACGTCTAGCATGCAGCTTTATTTGATAGCCATGACTTACTATGAGTTAAGTTTCGAGCATTTATGTTATCGGAAAAATCTGATAAATTTGAGAAGAGAGTTTAATTTTATCAGCTTTGGTTTTACATTAGATTATTTTCAATATATCAACACTTAGCGATTTATCTCGTAAATGCTTGTGTTTAAACTGAATAAAGATTATTTTCTTAATTATTTTATAAAATCAGACCATATTAACATTTTATGAAACATAATTATTTACCTTAGTCATTAAACGTTAAGGACACAGTAAAAAAATGAAATAATTCATATTGTATAGAATACTGTACAACATAAATATTGTGTCCCATTGTTAAGAACTGATAGAAAAAGATGTCCTTTCTTGTCTTCCGTGTATAACGTTAGTGTTCTATGGAATACTATCTCCCTTAAGAAAGAAATAATAATCTAGCAGCAATACGTTTCAAAGTTCATTTTCTTATCTCCTAAGCAATTTGAATTACACTTTTCAGTACATTTCAAATAATGGTTAACCTGAAACAATAATAGTGTCAGGTTTCCTGTTTTGATGTTCGAAATATGACTCTATAAAATTTATGCTATTATTTGCTACACTCTACAGG
>JAGDQP010016225.1:28069-40992 GCA_022664845.1 Lepisma saccharinum | reverse complement strand
GATGCCTCTTATTTTGTAAGGCTGCCTATTAAAAAAATTGCATAGTCTTCATACAAAAGATATATTTTGATAGGTGTTACCGTATTCGAGATACGGAGCAAAATCGAAGTTTCGATTTACCTCAACTTGCTGGGGCCCGCAATTGGACCCAAAATCCCCCTGCTATCAACCGTTTTGGGCTAAAGCAAAAGAACAGAATGACAGATGTCCTTTTCTATCATTTGTGAAAATTCTGTGATTGGGATAAAATGGTAATAACTTTTGAACTCCTTCACCGATTTTGACGTGTATGCACCGTTTGTAAGGTATTGAGGAGTAAGATTATGATTATGATTCCGGAAGCTTCGACCGCCTATATGGTCTGGGATAAGTGCTATCACCAGAAATATGAAATACTAATTTTTTATCAAATGGCGCAATGGGGTCCCAGGTAGATCCTACCGATCCATTTTTTTTCTGTGTCTTAGTATGGCAAATAGCTTTCAAATTCAAGTTCAAGCATCAAAATTGGGCTTATAGTTCGCTGGATCCGAAATCAGCTGTATATATGTGAGTGCCGCTAACAGACTCGTTTCTTAGCGTCACTCATAGAACTCCTGTTCTTCGTGATATATATATGAGCTCTTGCGTAGTCGGTAGCGAGCTCGACTTCGGTGCGAGTGGTCCCGCGTTCGATTCCCGGTGGGGTCTCAAAAATTTCGGTGTTGACCCAGCATCGTAAGAACAATTGGGGACCTGCTGTGAATAAAAGACAGTGGCGATCACAGTGAGAGCTCCTATCCCTACTTGTGTGGTCAGCGTGGGAGCAGTAGACCAACTCCTCCCTTCGGGGAGACGCCTCATCCACTAGTGGATTTATTTTATATATATATAGCGAGAGAGAGAGAGAGAAATTACATTTACTGTAACTTCGCACGCAAGATATTTTGCGTATTTTGCTACTAAATCTTTGTAGATGATAAACGTGAATATCAACTTATTATCAGACATTTTTGGCCTAAAACATGAATATCGTGCCCCATTTTTAAGAACTGATAGAACAGGACGTTTTTTCTTGTCTTTCGTTTATAACGTTAGTGTTCTATGGAATACTCGATTCATTAAGAAAGAAATAATTACATAGCAACCATAAGTTTCAAAGTTCATTTTCGTTTCTCCATGTTCGGTAAGTGTCTTTTCTACTGGACAATTTAAATTACACTTTTCAGTAAATTTCAACTAGTGACTTATCTAAAGTAAAGATAGTGTTAGGTTCCCTGTTTTGGTTTTTGAAATGCGACTTTCTTAAGTTTTTTTCATTATTTGCTACATACTACAAGAAATCATAAATATCTCTCCGGAGCCGAGGACATGTGATAATGTTTTCTGTTAAAGAAAAAAAATTCCAACCCTTGCTCGTTCCCGCACACACTCTCAGATTCACACACCGTCGACTCAACGTTAGTTGGGTGGCCTATCTTGCAGGCTTAGAGAAAAATCTTGTATAAGAAAGTCATGTGAACATAATTTTGGCCATGATAGTACATAATGTATTTTAGAGCTATTAGCGTTAAATTTGTCCTTTCTTTTACATACCAAAATCTACTCCTTCCTCGTATTTTCATATCTGGAAAAAGCGTGACATCTAACATTTTTATTGTTAAGTTCTGTATTTTTACAGTTTACAATTGCATATTTGTTATTATTATTCATCATTTAAGCACATACGTACATTGTACAATTTATATATACACAATAAAATATATAATACACATATATACACGAAATAAATTTATTTAAGTTCATAGAAAAGCGCACTGTAATAATCTAGCCTGCGTGTTAACCCACGCAGACAGAGAAACTACACACAGGTGTCCAAACCGTGACGTCATTGAAAGCAAGTCCGCAGTTGAACATCAGCGCGCGTAACGTTAAGGGCCTACCTAATAATACTTTAGCTATCTTGAAACGCCGCAGCTCAGTCAACAGAGCATCACTCATTCCTTCTCCTTATACCGTTCTCAGTTGGTTTCGCTTCTGGAACACTTCTTGGCACACAGTTGACTACGCTTCTGATATGCATCTTTGTACCATACCTAATTTCACTTCTGTACACAGTTGGCTAAGCATTTGATACAACCCTTGACGCACAGATGGCAACGCTTCTGGTGTCATTCTTACGTACACAGTTGGCTACGCTTCTGGTACGACGCCTCATCCTATATCTTTTCGGCGGAGAACACCCAAAGAAGAAGAAGCCTATAATCTACGCATTTAATTCGCAGTATCCTGTAATTAGCCTACTACGGGTCGTTATTTTTATCAAGTTAATCATTTTGTAATAAACTGGTTGTGGGCTAAAAAGACCAAAATCCCGTGTATCTATTGTCTCTACCCCAGGTACTCTATAAGATAACCATTAGAACATTACGATATGCATAACGGAATACCCCAATATTTTTTTTTCTTTTGTTGTGGCAAATCATCATGACAGCTTAAAACTGTAAAAAAAAAAAAGTTTTCGAAAATATTTATAGTAGTAGCCTGTTTTTGTAGGTGGGAGAAAATGAAGATCAATGTACAGTACTTCAAGGAGAATGGCATAGACCACATTTACGACGAAGACATCCCCCATTTGTATAGTGCGGAACAATCTCACGTCTGGATCCACATGAATAAGGTGTCCAACATTTCTGATCAATCTTCTGTCACCTACTACAGCAGAAAGGAGGCTGAGACGGGCATCCGTGTCATTCCATTTTCGTCAGTCTGCCAAGTTCTCGGATGCATTGTCTACACACTAAATGAAAAGAGCGGAATTTTCACTCTTTTTAGATGGAAAAACGGGACCGCTCCTTTTCGAGCGGAATTTTCGATCGAAAAAGAATAGTTTCTAACAAAACATTATCGCGTTGGATGGAAAATGTACTCTTTCTAGATGGAATTTCGCTCTTTTCGATGTAATTTATTTTTTTCACTCTTAAAAGAGCGGTTTTCTATTGAGTCGTCAAAGGTGAAAGAGCGATTTCTCATCTTTTTAGAGTAATTTGGTGCTTCAATTTCTCATCGTTTATTAGTGAATTTTCTCATCTTTGTAGATCGGTTTGAATTCCACTCTTCTTAGAGCGATTTGCAATGCATCATGGGCATGGCTACTAGTCAACATTGATTGGTCTTCGCCATTTGTAAAAGCAAAGGTTATCGAAAGACTAAGCTATACTGTGAAATTTATAGCGTTATGTATAGTTAAAAATGAGAAAACAGAACTTTAAAACTTTTCTGTTAGCAAAATACACCAAAAATCGTCAGGAGTAAGATATGTACGTACAAGAAATCTTTCAACGTTGTAAACAAGTACCTGACGAGACGAAAGAATCAATTCCGAGGACGCATTCTCGGAGTTGGACCCTTGGTTGAGGGGTTAACGCGTTGGATAGCTACTCGAACGGTACCGGGTTCAAATCTCTTCCAGGTTTAGTTTTATTTTACTAATTTTCATCACAAGTACAGTACTTTTATTAGGTAGATTTCGAAGAAAATATACCTATTGAGATCGGTACGATATGAAAGTGTATATATATATATATATATTATCACGCTAACGGCCATAATTTTGAAGATATTTGAACCAAATTTTTATATGCTGTTTCTATGCTTAATAGCTCGGTTAAGTTCGTTAATGAGCAAAGTCGGTCGCCATCTTGGATCCAAAATGGCCGCCGAACCCATTGTTGTCTAGAATACACAGCCTAAACCGCTGGGGCTATTGAAATCAAATTTGGCATAAAGGTACAACATCACTTTTTGATTATGAAAATGTTACCTAATGAGTTCAAAGACGCCATCTTGGATCCAAAATGGCGGACCTAAAAATCCATTTTCCACACCGTTTGAGCTAGAGATACGAAATTTGGCATAAAGGTGCATTATGACGAGTAGCTTAGGGAAATATCACAACATTTGGGAAAAGTCGCCATATTGGATCCAAAATGACCGCCTAAAATCCCATTTTGCACACCGTTTGAGCTGGATAAATGAAATTTTACTTGAAGTTGTACTATCACAAGTAGGTCACGACAAAATAAGAAAACTTTCAAAAAGTCGTCAACTTGGATCCGAAATGGCCGCCCCAAAAACCCAATTTCCAAATCATTGAAGGTAGTGAAACGAAATTTTCAATGAAGGTGTATGACCAAGAGTAGGTTACAATAAATGGGGCAAATTTTCCCTTTGGGGGCGCAGCCAACAGTGGGAGGGTGAAGATGTACTCCGTGGTGGTGTAGTGCTGCAGGGAGATTTTGGTTAAGATAAAGGAGGCGCATCCTCTCAAAAGCACTGAAGTTGGGAGGCGAGCCCCGGCTCCCAGCGAAACTTCGAAATCTACCTCAGCCTGTAGGCCTACCGAAAGGGATTTTTTTTAGTACATATGAATTAATGCTCCCTTGCGCACTTTTGTACAATTTATTGCGTCGTTTTCATGTTCACAAGATGTAAATTGTATCTGAATAAATGGAAATTCATCTATACAAATACAATATCTAGGTTTCCATTGAAATAGACTACCACAGATTTTCGCTCTTTTTTCGAGCGGAAATTTCTCATCTTTGCTCCGATGAAAATTCGCTCTAAACGAGCGGTCACTTTTTCCGCTCGATTTGAGCGGAATCCGCTCTTTTGATTTTAGTGTGTATGTAGTTTTGCGTCATTCGTCTCTTAAAGAGAGGCACTGCTTCACAACGTCCCACCTCGGTTGAGGGTTTGGAAAATATTTGAACAGGTATGTGACAACATTCAGCTTGCGCATGTGTGGCACAACCTTCTACAGTAGAAGTTGCGATGCCGAGCCCAAGTCAAGGCCCGCGGCTCTCACATTGAACAGCGTCGTTGATGGCGGAAGGAGATTTTACCGTAAACAAGGCATGTAAAATCGCCCTGTCTTAATTGAATCAACATTCTGCATTTATAACTCTAGAATTAAGACAGATATAATACGGGTCACGGTACGACGCCCAGCGTAAAACATAATTTCAAACTGAAAATTTGGACCATTCTCGATTAAAGTGAAAGTGGACGAACAAGGTTAATTGTTTACTTTTGTGTCTAGTTCAAACATTAATCGACTGCTTCTATTATCGTTAAATACAGCTCAATGAGTGTGAGATTTGGAGGAAAAGAGTATATAGTTCTTATTACAATTCTCGGACGTATTACAAAACAATGATGATAAAACCTTTCCAAAATAGAGGACCAGAGAGACTTAGGATCAATGATCTTCACAAATATTACTGATCCAAATCATGTAAGGTGTTTTATTGCCTATATGAAAAGATATAAAGAAATTCAATCCATCATCATAATACTACTATACACACTTCCCCGCTACAATTAAAAGAAAGGAATCGTTCATTGTCACTGTACAATACTCTAATTTTTATCGTTCTTTTACGAGAACAATGAGGAGCATTTTTTCCCTCAGGACAGAGTACTTGACATGTATGATAACTGTTCTTTGGAAAGCGATCATTCGGCGCTGTCTGGTCCAGAGTTAGCTAGAAAAGAAGAGATATGGCATGTTTCAGTTTAACCGGTTATGACAGTGTTTTGAATGCTTTAACATGTAGATGAGGGTGTGGCTGATGTAGTGACAATGAAATATGAATTTACTCAAAAAACCACTGTGTTCCTGGATCATTTTTCAATGTTGGTCAGCGCTGTCGTATGGGACATCTGCTGTAGAAATATTGCTTAGTACGCATGGAGGTAATTATTGCATAACAGAGTGATTTCTCTGCTCCAAACTTGCCAACGTTGAACGCTGAATATTACCGAAAAAACTATGATAAAAAGATTTCAATTATATACATAGAAAATGTTGTATTACTTAATTTCTTTCAAGTATCTAGTACTTTAAAACAAGTAAGGAATAGAGAATTGAAATTATTCACTGGATACATTAGTTAACAATATATGGTTATAACTTTGTTTAAGGATCAATTTAAAATTACACAGATATTTGGAAGCTCTTTAATAACATCTTGAATCAAATCATATTAAATATTTATCACTTGCAGTAACTCACGAAACGTTCTATCTCAAAATCATATTTTTTTAAAAAAATAGTTTACTGTGCATTATGTGGGTTCATTGAACAAGAGATTCTAGCCTTCCTTGAGCAAAGAACTATACATCTTGTACCTAGAAATTCGTTCTGGACAGTAATAATGATATAAACCTAACTCCAATTCAACTGTCTACGTAAATGCTACATGTTTCTATATCTACGGAACAGCGAAGTGTCAAAAGTATGTAGTCAAAACTTTATTTGTTCACCTGATTACTAAATTTCCTTATCTACAAAACTTTAATTTTTTTAGAAATAGGATTTAATTGTCCGTGCGTGAAATGAAAATTTTTCTTTAATTTGAGCAAAACAAATTAGAAAGCTGAAACAAATCCCATTATCAGAGTTAAAAGAGCGTTAATTTGATGTATAATATAGTTATATCCAAAACATCTTAAACTTCGGGATCCAAATTTGAAAAAAATATATATATATTTTTTATTTCCATAGAAATATATGTATCGGTAAATATTCTAAAGTAAATCACAAAATGCCTTCCGTCCATTGGCTTCATTCATGTCAAGTGTAAAATGATGACGCTATATATGAAAACGAATGTATACATAAATACACACAACCATACACATAAAGTTACTCAGTTCCGAGTGTCCCAAAAATTACTTAATCAGCTCTTTCATACTACGTAACTACTAAACTAACACACATAAAATGCATACACCCGACCTTGCGCTGAAATATAGCTCTGTATGTTGTGAAATATACCAATGAAACAATCATTAATTCATTACTCAGGCATGGTTGTTAAGTTGTCCCAGAGTCGAAACCCATCCAATATCTCTTAGTGACACTAGAAAGCATTCTTATTGAACATGAGGAAGAAAGACTGTATTTAAGAGCTCACAAGTTTCGTATAAGTTGTATTAAAAGTCCAAAAATGTAGATATTTCTTTCAAAATTCACAATGGACTTTCAGGGACAAAATACTAAGTTGAAAGAGTTCAGAAAAGTTTGAAAATTTCTCTAAACCCGCCAACCCTGAGGAAATATGAGAAATTCTTACTTTCATGTAGCTAGTAACTGACAAGCAAAACTCACATCTTATATTTCAGAGTGTCCAAATGTACAGACGAATTCAAAAGTTCCTCTCCACCTTACTTTAAAACGTTAGTTTGTCGAAGCTTGAAAGGCAGACAATCCAACTCATTCTAGGTGCAGGTTGAAAATGTGTGTTTACTTTTGAGCTAGTGTGCGAAAATCCGAGTTGGTATTAGAATATTTTTGCAGAGAAGACTATTTTGTCGTCACATAACTTTATTTTTGGAAATATTGTCACTCTGTTGTATTAAGTAACAAGATACAGGTAATTAGAAGATTCAAGGGGGTCACATCTCAAATCGCAAAACAGTGAATCTAGCAACACTTTCCAGTTCCAAGTCTTTACTCAATTCCAACACAACTAATTCAAAGAACTCGATTTATCCTGTCCGTTAGTATTTGGTGTCACTGAAAGCAGCAGGCCATTCTCATTAGCCATTCAGTTTTGTCGTGAAGATTTCGTTGTATTTTCTCGTTGTTGTTATTGGAATCATATTCTTTGAAAGTTGTTCCGGAAGTTGCTATTTCTATGAAATGAAACAAGTGAAAATGTTCAAGTCATGTTTAATATCATGTTCGACTATTCTTCCGTAAGGCTGCTTCCCACCTCACCTAAACATGTAGAGAGAAACTGGTTTCAGATTTCAGTTCAGAATGCTTTATTTATATGGGCGCTTTTAATCTGGTGCGGACACAACTTTCTCTTGTGGTATTTCGCAACTATATTCACTTAGCATATATAGCACGAAAACAGTTAAATGAAAACGATGGAGAGAAACTAACTTCGGATTGAGACTTTAATATCAACATTTTAAAGGTCTTCGGCAAAACGTTTCTGTATTGTATTTATACTGTTGACGATTGAACCGGCAGTGTAAAGCAGTTAGCGTCTGAATGCTATGAGAAGAAAGATGTAGACTATACATTTCACTTCAGCAACCTCCATTTATTCAGCATTTTATACCCGGTGATACTATATGCACTTCCGTGAAATTGGTCATGTCTCTCTCGAATTTCCATTTGTTTTATTATATCCACACTTCAATACATTGTTATTGGATCAGTCCTAACTTTACACTATAAACTAATTTTGTTTTCACTTTGGAATTGAAGGAAATAATGTAGCCACAATTCCTCGATAAGATCAATTAAGGGAGGATTTTCAAAATTGGTTTGGGCTCCCGCAAACTAAAACTTTGGAATAGAAATTTACTTTTGAAATCTAAACTCTGAACATGCACTCCGGTATATATTGTGCCGTATAAAAGACAAGTAATAAACGTCTACTTTTCGTTAATAAATTTTCCATGCTTCTAATGGTCATGTACGCTGTTAATACCCATGCAATTACTTTCATCTTCATAACCGAACATATTTTGAATTTTTATATTGTTATGATTGTTTTTATCACCCTGAGTTTACATTACTAACGTTGCAGTGTGTGAAGTAGTTCAAAGGATTATTGCCCGCTGCTACCGATCATTGTATTTCTTGCGTTTATATAAGGCCAAGCCGAATCACATCAGGCATGCGATTGGAAAATTTTGGTTTAAGGGCTATTCACACTCTGATTTTCTTTTTTTTTAATAATACTTGTTTGTTTTTTTATCGAGTTGCATGTGCATGAGTAGATGTTCAGGACTGAGATTTTGCTGTATTTAGAAATTTATTAATTATAGTTTTAATGC
Source organism: Lepisma saccharinum (assembly GCA_022664845.1). Lineage (NCBI taxonomy): Eukaryota > Metazoa > Arthropoda > Insecta > Zygentoma > Lepismatidae > Lepisma > Lepisma saccharinum. The sequence goes on along the minus strand of JAGDQP010016225.1, from coordinate 32,148 downwards.
TAATCGATACGTAACGCATGAATTTTATTGAGTTGTTTTGGAATAAAAAATCTATCGGATTTCAGAAAAAAATGGCCAGATGAATCCCGAAACCTTGAACTGTGATATGAATAAGTTTATAGAGTTTCAGATTAAAAATGCAGCTTTTTAGAACATTTTAATTGTTGAAAAGCACGATGATTGAGTGGACAAATTCCGTGCGAAACACGAAAGTACAATGAAATCACTATCTCACATGGCAACGTATAAAAATATTGTAACTTGTTACCTATCATTTCAATCTCTGAAATTTGCTCTTTTATTCGGTGTGAATATGTTTGTGATGAAACTAATACCATAGTTTTAAATGATTAATGAAACGATAAACAGTTTTAAAATTCTCTAGAACTTGTGAGAGCTAGCGACAATTACTGTTTTGCGAGAAAATGTGGAAGTTTATGGTCAAGAATCAGTCGGTCGCTCTCGCTGCTACTGATCCTAAATAGCAATAAATCTTTCCTCCGTCAGCTTGAGGCGTTATAGTCTAAACAATTAGAACTCGCGGAAGATCCTCCTCTTTGCCTCCCAAAAAGAAGTCGGGTTGGGAAGATAGCTTTCACATCTGCAGGAGAAAAAGAAAAACGAAAGAAAGAAAGGAAGTTAAACCATTTTTATAGTAAAGAACAATTCGTTCGAGAACAGGTTCAATTGTTTTTCTTTCTGCATCTCACATGCCTCATATGAAGTCAAAGATATGGAATTTCTTTGCTACAATCCCCTTCAGTTTTCCTCTGTTTCTGTCGAATGATAACTCGAGCTCTGTTGTGCCTCACCTTGAAGCTGTTTCTATAAAATTCTATTGCCAGAAAATCCTTATCTTCAAAATACTGAAGGCAAATATTCACCTTCAAAGTGCTAGTTGCTAGTTTCTGTCTTCATAGCCGATAATACAGAAGAGCAGTAATTTTCCCTCGTAAAGTACATAACAGATAGGATCTTACAAACAGAACAGAACAGACTCTTACAAAAAAAAAGTAGCTGAAAATGTCAGGAATATTGTGGAATGAGGACGACAATTTGTAGTTCGAGAATTTATACAGTACCTTAGGTATACATGACTGTTTCTTTTAGTAGGTTATTTGGTGTAGCATACTTCTTCCTTAGCCGCGATATGAGAATGGGAAATACACGCTACAATCCTTCATGTGGCTTTGAAAGTTGTAAGACTAAGTTAGTTTGCATTTTGCAGATGGGAAGGTTTTGACTAAAGTAGCTCAGGGCCCCTGGAACCTTCCTGATTGGTGCAGTGGTTCGGTGTTTCCAGCTCATTTTCTAAAAATTTCTTCAAAATTAATTGTTCAAATTGCTTTCATTCAGTTAGACTTAGCTGCGCCAAACTTGGCATAAACATTCGACACAATATAAAAACAGTGAGAGGGCCAAACAACTCTATTTGAGAGTTGCCAGCCTATTTCCTATAAAATAATATTTTTTAATAGCTTGCATTATATCAACCATAGCAGCACCAAACTTGTCATAAATATTGTTTGGCACAATATGAACTATTGAACATACTGCGGATATTCCTGTTCCCAAGGAACTCCGTTGTCAGTGTTGCCAGCTAATGCCAAAAATATATCTAATGAACAATGAGAGATGTTTGAAGTGTCGTTGGAAAGGTCTTAGCTAGACAAGAAGTCAAAGAGAAGGTGAATGGGCAAAGATAGGCATCCGGGAAGACCGTGCACCCAACTACTTATATCAAAATTTATTTATAGTACAAAATAATTGGTTTTCTAAGGGAAAAGGTTAAATAAAACAGCGAAGAATTGTGTGTAGGCCCTATATGCAAATGTAAGTTTTGTAAGGAGTGGGGGGGTTGCCCTCGACTACTTACATGAAATTTTCCTAACAGTTGAATGTAAGCGTTTCTAGAAGGGTGAGAGTAAAATATATATAGCAAACCGTTTAGATTACCCAGGAACCCCGTTGTCAGTGTAGCCAGCCTATGCTAAAAATATAAATCATGAACCAAATGCTATCAAGGGACCGGAGCTTTTGCGATTGTTGGTTGAATCTCAGCTCTAACTTTTTTCTTATAATATCGCATTGTTACCATTATTAGTAGTTGTAATATAATTTATTTTAATATTGTTGCTACTGCTCTTATTGCTGCTACAAGTAAGACTGTAGTCAGTATTTAAAATCAGAGGTGTTGAACCTCGCGCGGTCCGACCTCGACCTCTAATTGTGAGGTCGAAGTTGAGTGAGGTGGAGGTTGAAGTCCTGTCGCGAGGTCGAGGTTGAGCGAGGTCGGGTTCAAATGTACCCCTATGGTATCTTCATTTCATTTTCAATGTTATGGTTATCTCTGATAGGTATAAAAGTTAATTTGAATAGAATAGTTAATAAACAGTCCTACTAAACACAGCTTTTAGAATGATTGAATGGAATGAACGTTGCACATTTATACCCTCAGGTTAACTGCGACGGGGAGTATGAGTGAAAATCCTGGAAGAACTAATAAATGGTCCGGGAAAATTAAACAAGTCTCTGTGGCCTGCGTCAAAGGTACTATCCCACCATTCGCGTTGAAAAAGTGAGGAAAACATGGTAAAACGTAAGCAGAATGGCGAGTTTTAGTGGGTGAGCCCGTTTCCTACCGAACACGAATATACTGTCCTAATCACTCATAGTTAGTTAATCACTCATTTAACTCGTTAGGTAGCATCTAAAAGGGGTAATCAGAGAGTATACAGAGTTATACGTAGATCAATGAGACGAGGGGAAATTTGGACTATGCCACTCTATAGCCCTTGTGTTGTGTTTTCAGAAAGATATGACAAAACTAAAATTCCAAATCGATCGGTAAATTCACTTCTAAAAGCAAAAATATGAAAACAGGATTTACCTTGTTTCGACTATGTTTTCCGAATTAATCAGAACTTGAGAGAAACGATTGTAATGTTGAATGCAACATAACCTCTATTATCCATGAACGTAGTATTGTATTACATACTTTTTTTTTGTGCATTTGCTCTTATTATGGTTATGGTATTTAGTAAATCAGGGTTGAACAAGATAAATAACAATTCCTGCTTGATTCTTGGGTCTAGTATATTCGTGCATCATGGGTGGGCCTTGTGTGCGAATATCATAATTTGGGAGACATGAATTTTGGATATGATCAACAAAATAGCAAATTGATTGATTTATCTAATACAATACTATATTGTTCCATACTAAAGAGTGTGCTGCGTTCAACATTGCTATTGTTTCTAGCAAAATTCTTAATAATTTGGAAAGAACGGAAATCCTGTTTTTATATTTTGCCGTGACCAGTGCCAATTGATTGGAGTTTATGTATATATATATAATAAAAAAATTAGCAAGAGATACAGTATGGAAATTAAACAAGGGTACGCTCCAACAACCTCGCACCCGGAGGAGGAAGTCGAAGACCTATACGAGGAGATACAGAAGATTTTGGATAGTAGCAAATCGCATTACAAAATTGTAATGGGAGACTTCAATGCGAAAGTAGGAACCAAGCAGAGCAGTGACACGAAAGTAGGAAACTTTGGATTTGGCAAAAGAAATAAGAGAGGAGAGAAGTTAGTGGAATTCTCAGAAGCCAACAGACTGTTCATTTCCAATACACTTTTCAAGAAACCGCCCCAGAGGAAGTGGACATGGAAAGGCAGAAATGGGACCAAAAACGAAATAGACTACGTTCTATCAAATAACAGGGCAATTGTGCAAGACGTATCTGTTCTAAACAGTTTCAAAATCTCGAGTGATCATAGGATGGTGAGATGTAAGCTGAAACTAAATACTAGACTAGAGAGAAAGAAGCTTATCAGAGGAAAACCGTCAGTTTTAGATCTGGAAAATCTTGGAAAACACAGACAGACATTCGAGATAGAACTAAGCAACAGATTCAGCGCCTTGGAAGAGTTAGAGGATGAAGAAGACATCGATAGCAGAAATAAAATACTGACTGAGATAATAAGAAAAACATCCAAGGAGATAGCAGGTACCAGAAAGAAAAAAGAGAGCAAAATCTCAGAAGAAACTAAGCTCTTGATGAAGAAAAGAAG
>JAGDQP010016225.1:11025-21950 GCA_022664845.1 Lepisma saccharinum | reverse complement strand
GGGGGGGGGGGGGAGGAAAGAAATTCAAGACTGCAAATTCTTGTTTACCACAACTTTTCATAATATCAATTAGGGTATATATTCTAATAGCCAGGTTTGCATTGAAATGGCTTAGTCCACGCCTTTCAAGTTGATATACTTGGAATAGATATCTTCTAATTTCGTACACATATGCTTTTCGCGAAGCACATCTTAGCGATAAAGCTTTCAAAACTCATTTTGTACCACTCTTTGTCTACGTTTTTTGTTCAATGAACACTGAATTTGCTTTGGTGTGGTATTCCAACAACCGTTTTCTTGAAACTGATCTCTCTCTCTCTCTCTCTGTCCACGAATGCTAATGAATCGATATTTTGTTTGTGCTTCTCACTCAGGTACTTTACTTGCGCCTGTGGACGGTTACATTTTTTCTGAGTCTCATCACTATAACCTTGCTTTCTTCTTGCAGACTCTGGACACGTTTGCTGACCGGGTGGCCGAGCTGTCTGTGGCGTTAGGCCATCGGCTCGAAGGTCCCGGGTTCGAGTCTCGGCAGGGGCATGAGGGTGGATTTTAACAGCAAAAGGCGAATTGTGGAAGGTCGAAGTCCAAAGTTACTAGACTGACCCATATAAAAATAAAGTTTCCAAAGTTTATCTGGACACGTTTAATTACCTTTTCTGCTTCAATATTTTTTCACCAATGTTTTGTTATTGATGTCGCAATTTTCGCTTGCTGAGGAACTAAAGGAAACAAATTCAGTAGGTTTGAGACATCTTTTTAGGAGAAGATTTCTCAAGCGTCTCAAACGCTCGCTTTCGAATGTTCCTGTTTTCGACCCGGGAGTTGCAATTAAAATATACAAGTAATTAATCATTGCAGTAGTTCACAGAAAAAGAAAATCTCTACACCCAACAAACAAAATGTTTTTTCCTAGAAGAAGCGAGATTCACGCTGTCAAATACTCAATAGCATATGACGTTAGCTGGTTCCTCTGTATGTACAACTCCAGATGACGTCACACGAGCTCCCACCTGCAACCCCGTTTTTCAACTTCGGATAACCAAGTCTGCGCTGCTTTCTTAGTTTATTATATACTTACTTTACAACCACTGGCTCACCCACCGGAAGATTTCTGAGAGGTAGGAAGGGATCTCAATAGGGTAGGAAGCCCGCCCCTGAGACCATGTTTTGAGGTCAAAGCCCAGGGGACTTTCTGTTCATTCAGTCTAAAGAAGAATCCTAGTATTTAGTAGGGCTGAATTGTCAACAGTATACTGTATATTGTTTTCGAGTTTGTCATAGCTGGCTGTAATCACAGTGTCGGAATAGCGCATGAGCTATACTCGCATATATGAAATGTAGGGGTTTTCACTTATTCGCCAATATGGAATCAAATGATGAACGTCCTACGAAGAGGAAAAGCGTATCTGCATCAAGAAGATATCAGAAATGTAGACATCGTTGTAATTAGTAAGTACGGGGCTAAAAGAAAATCAAAACAATATAAACCTTTCAAAAATAAGATGGAAAGCTCAGAGGGTCGAATTGAGAATTGTACCAAACCAGTATTTATTTGGCATGTAATGACCTCCCCATTTCACAGACACCAGATGGCTGGACTGAAAATATTTATGGCCGGTTTCACCAACCTTCCTTAGATTTCGGTTAAGGGCGCGTTAGTTAACGCTTACATAAATATTTAAGCGTCCCTTAAGTCTTTTCCATTGCATCAACATTTAACGCTACGATTTAAGGTTCCCTTAACAAACGAGACGTTAAAGCATTGGTATTCCTGAATGTGTAATTTCTCATACATGCTGTTCTATTTTCAAGAATTGAGATTGGTTGATCAGCGAGATTGGCAACAAATAAATGACAATCACAGTGAGTTAAGTATAAAGTAAACAAATTCGGCCTAATTTCCCGCGTGTATAGTATTTGTTGTACTGTATTCAGAGCGCCTACAAATGAATGCTTATAATTCAAATTAAATATTGTACCTTAGAACGCATAAATGTTTCTTATCTATTTCGCCTGATTGACGGAAAGTAAGTGTCAGTGTTGGGTGTTCGTACCTGTAATGAACCAGTCGCCAGTGGTTGACCCATAAGGGAAACAAACTGTAATAATATTTATATTTGATACAGCAGTAAACAAAATACGTTTTATTTTTCCGTAAGGTTTAATAGTGTAGCCCCCAAACGCTGTGCAATCAGAAAAGGCATTGTCACTCACCAAAATCACTTAAATGTATAAAGTGAATCTTGAGCTACAACTAATACATGATATACGTGCATATGAAGTAGAAGCCACGGTACAGTGAAGTAATTAATTATTTTATCCCTTCGTTGTTCAAGGAACAATCTATAGTAAATAGAATGAATGATTAACACTGGAACAATCGTAGTTCACACTTGGCTATTTACAACTGGTCACCTACTGGTGCAACTTCACCTTCAGCAATAAATTTTTGTCTTGTCAAATGAAACAAATGCGAATTCTTTGACTTTTACTGCACTGTGTCAGATTTTGTTTCGTAGACCAAATAAGTATTTTTATATAAAAGTCAGTTCTTGTTTACACTTGAAATTTTACTTATTTGATTAACCATTGGTACGATCACCTTGTATAGTTTCGAAACGGTACAAATAGAAGCAGATGAAGCTATAAACACATTCCTCTAGTATATTGATACGGATTGTTTTAATTCTTTTGGCTTTTATTCCAAAGAGCCGATCAAATTACCTTCTGTTCATTCTTTTTTATCGTTTACTAAGTTACAGTGTATTAGGTTATTTTACACAACTTTTTTTTTTTTTTACTGTTTCCAATTAAAGCTACAGTGGCTGTATCGGCTCTGCGGAACTTCACCCATTCTTTCCCTTCGTAGCTTACCTACTTACGTAGTTAAGAAATTTTTTATATTAGCTTCTTCTGTTATGTGGCGGATGAATGTACTTCCAGTGTAAATATTTTGGTTGCATCCAATGCAGAGGGTGATACAAAATCAAGTGGGAGGGGTATGAATGCAAGGACACTTTTTCACAGGCGCATGTGTGTTGGTGTACTCACATCACTCTTTGATTTTACATCACATTCTTCTGCATTGTAAGGAATCGAAATAATACAAATAACTACATTAGAAATGAGTAATTCAATGCCATATGACAGAAGTAACTTACAGAAAGAATTACTGTTAATTGCAATGTTCTCTTTATTCCGATAAATACAGACTCGTTTTGTTAGATTTGTCTTTGATCTATTTAAAAATGGACATGAATTACCTTTTGTCTGTAGTTAAGGAGGTTTAGCATTCAACGGAATATTAAAGCATCTCAATGCTCTATGTACACATATGAGCGCATTATGTTTGCAGTTCTTTTGTGCTATACAAGGTGAAAATGTATAGCTGATTACATCCACAATGGAATCACCTTATAAATAGTGTACAAGGGAGCTTTGTACGAAAAGTTCTACTTATGGAGTGCGTTCCCTCAACTATTCCCGAAGGCTATACTCAATGTTATGAGTAACTTTAACTAAAATGTAGTTTTAATGTGAAAAGTCATGTATATATAACTAGTAATAATCACTACAACCCGAGAGTTCAAAAAACAAAAGCATTGCCCACCCCTTTCTGAAACAGTATTGTAAATTGTATATATACACGTGCATTACTGGAAAGTGTTCTACCAAGTAAATTATAATCTACTGTGTTATTTACACATTATACATTGCACACAAATGTGTTGCCTTTAAAATTGACCAAAGAATGCATTTTCTTAAGTATTTCTTGTATAAACATTAACGACCATCATATTTACATTGCTAGGTAAGAAAGCAACGTTATTTCCGAAAGTACAAGGATACGTATTTAGGAAAATATAAATGATACACTATAATCAGCATAGTTCTCCGCCATATTCCTACGTAATTTAAGGTCGCGTTAAACAGTTAAGGGAGGAAAATCGCCTCCTTAAGTTAAGGGCGAGTTTGAGGAGCTGTTAACCTTGAGGGAGGTTGGTGAAACACTCTTGCGCTGTGAGGAAGCGTTAAATGGACTTAACGCTTCCTTAACATTTAAGGAAGGTCGGTGAAACCTGCCATTAGTAATTCAAAGAGATGCTTTCATTACAACAAGCGCTCGACAACTGATTTGCGAAGTCAGCTGTTTAGTACATAAAGTAAATATTTAGCACATTTCTTTCCTAGTTATGAGATTTAGAATTAGGCTCATTGCTTTCTTCTTGTACAAATAGGCCCCAACCAAATATTTTCGTTGATGGTTGCTTATAGCTGGATGCTACGTCGTAGGCTTTAGGGTATTATTGTCTTTATTGCACACATAAAACAGGCGTAATAAGGGTAACATGTCCCCCAATACAGGGTTGCCATTAATGAAACCGGGAAAAAGCGTGACAGGCTCAAGCCGGAAAGAGGACATTATCCTCTAATTAAGTAATATTTTATGACTGTTATCACACTACTGTTCCTATTTATTTTTACTATTATTTCTACCTCTATCTTTACTTTGTATTTCAATTGTTTTGAGAAAAACTTAATTAAAACTAACTTTTACAGTCATCTGTTATATGCTTCATTTCTCCCTTTATTCATATTTTCAGATTGTTTAACATTCTGCATATTTCATAGATTACTTTGAACCTGAATGTAAAACTCTGAACGTAACGTATCAACATTTTAGTGACATTGCAATGTTCCTTCAGTTGTATCTACAACAATGGATTCTTCCAGGAATTTGTTTGGGCAGGGGAGGAAGGGGGCAAAGCCAAAATTGTGGAGGCGTAAGTACTATTTTGCAGGGTTTTACGCGTAAAATTTTTGAAGTAGGCTTGTGTTAGAGGATTGAGGGCGCGCGAAATTCCTATAGGGGTAGTCTGTCAGAATTTCGGTTTTACAAATAAATATTTTTCGTTAGTTTACTGAGCTGCCAACAAAGAAATTATGCATTGAACATATTGTGTACAGGCACAGAGAAAAAGCACTCACAGATTTTCAGAAATTCGAAATACTATTCTGAATGGATCACTTCATAGAAAAAAAATCATTATTTGCGGTTAACAAAAAAAAAATGTTCAAATAGAGCCCAAAAAAGTTTTATTTATTTTAAACAAAAGTTTATTTACACGAATTTGTTAGGCATCAGTGAATAAAAAATACGCCCTCTATGGCTGCCATTTTCCTTTTTGAAGCCATTTTGAAATGCCTACGACCACTTTTTAAATTACCACCTACGACCACAAAAAACTTTTTAAATTATTTTTATGTATAGTAGATGAATATTAAACTCCCTGTGAGATAGGCTACCCAAAATTCACACAATAGTTGAGGCGTTGCGTTTAATTTCGGTTAATTTCGAATTATTTTAATTAATTAATTACAGTTAACTGGATTATTCTGTCGTGCATCTAATGATTGAATATTGTATTGTCATCGGAAGCAAGCAAGTTTACAAAATTGGAAAGAAATCGGATGATGGGAAGTGATTTAAAAATTAATTACAATATCAGTATCAGAGATGAAACATGATTACAGAGCAAGTTAATATAAAGCGTATAATAATAATGATGAAAATCAAAGTTTGGGAACTTATGATGAGGAATCAAAATCAATTGACACACTTATAATTCGATGGAAAGCATTTGAGATTCGAATAATAGTTTTTCAAAATATTTGATGACGTCCAGAAATTTTGGGGGTCATAACACCCTATGAGTTTTTGTACCATTAATGGGTACTATGCGTTGACAAACTAGGATCGAAATCCTTGAAGCCGTTCTCAAGATATTGAAATCGACCAATCACAAAACTACCTTTTCCTGATTGGCTGAAAAGAAAATTCCAAAAAAACCGTTTCATTGAAATCGAACGAGCCGTTTAGGCTCCACGTCAAGAGACACTATACTGACGCGCGCGCGAACGCACACACACACACACACAGAGAGAGAGAGCGAGAGAGAGAGAGAGAATCGCGAAACCTACTTTCTTCGTGTCCATGAAACGTGGAGATCCGCCGAAATCTCGATGTCGAATTTTTTCACGATCACATACTTTCCTTCCATATACATGAAGCGAGAAAGTAAAAATGGACCAAAAAAGCCAAGTTAGAACATTGCAATCGCAGTGAGAAATGTTACACGATTACATAAAAAATAATTGAACACATATATTTCCATATTTGCGGGAAAAGGGTTTGAGGGGGACGCCCCCCTCTTCTGAAACATCCAAAATGAAGACCCTTCGATTTTTGTACAGATTGACACATGAAGACTGCGTAATAATGGAACATGTATATTTGCATATCTGCAGAAGACAGCGTTTGAAAAAAAAACTACAAAAATTTAAGTTTGGTCCAAAATAAACGAAAGGCAGATTAAAGGAAGGGGTTTCCCCATCAAACCCGTTTCGCAGATATGCAAATATACAAATTGTTTATCATTCAAAGTGTTTTCACATTTCATTCTGTTCTTCCGTTTTTGTAGTTTTCGACGTTCCGAGGAGGAGGAGGTGGTCCCATAAAACGTTTCTCCGTAAAACGATCAAATACGTGTTTCATTATTTTCGATACGTGTACCAATTTTCACACAAATCGGTGTACCAATTTTCGCACAATCACACACTTGGCGAACCTTCCTTGTAAGACCTGAAGATGAAAATACGGTGCCTTTTCCGATATTCAAATTTGACAGCCGGTGATGCTTTTTTTTTTTTACCTGCAGTTAGCTCCGAAGGGTAAAGTTTATTTTCTATCAAGCTTGCAACATCGAAAATTAAATCAGTGGGGTGTTCTCGTTTACTTTTATTTTACTTCCTACTATAGAGACACATACACACAAATATCGAAAGCTATATCAGAATTCTATTCATGCCCTCTCACTTGCAGCACCATTTGCTATACAAAGATGGTCGGCCGGCTTCGGCTATTGAGGAAAGAAAGGAAATGACAGCTCTTAGTTTGTGGACTAGCACAGACACACTACAATATGTTGTTCCCGCTCAACCCTGATAAGATGGGACATAATGAGTGCCCTCCTACCAACACGCAGGTAGAAAGGAGAACGCCATTTTTATAACAGGAGTCTCATGGTTTACACATCACCAGCAGCAAATGAGAAACAAAATTCTTCCGATTTCGTGAAGTACGTTGGCTTAGAATCCCCCGCCTTGCCTCTAGAAGTTCTGACTGTGACCTAAAGAGGCGCTGGGAATTCCCGCGATCGAAGGGCTATCTATTGGCAGAGAATTGAAGTTTCAACCATTGATTCCCCTTTAAGATGGGACCATAGCACGTAGAAGGAGAAGTGTTATCACTTCATGCAGCGCCCATGATTTTGGATAGCCCTAAGTTGGCACTGTGGTTGTCTACTGAAACCATGGCGCTGCGATCGCTAGAAGATCTAAGCTACCGGGTAGAAACAATACTGTAGTGTGGAATTGAAAGTTTTGTGAGTTTCTTTTTGTTGTGTTTTGTGAGTTGTAGGTGTGGATTTACCAAGATATCAGCGAAATTCCTTGCTGTTTCGTCCCGGATTGGAAATCAGAATATAAAATTTGTCAGGTGGTGAGACATTTTTTTTTCTTCCACCAAAAGTGAAAAGCGCTTTTGAAAGGTGATTAAAGCTGTTCCAAGAAAAGACAGAAAGCTAACAGCACGTTCTTAGATTAGTGACACTCACTTTTCCGAGGAATTTATTGTAAAATCCGATAACTTTGTAATTAATAGTAAAGAGAGAAAACTATGACGATTGCTCTGGCGTTTAAAATCTGGTGCTGTACTTTACATTTTCCCACACTTTCCAAACTATTAAAAGTAAACAGAAAGAAAAGGAAACTTCCTACTGCAAGAACAACAAGCCATTCACCAGTTCAAAGCAAAACCGACAATGTCTACACACACTTCAATCCCATCAACAATAAATTCTTAATTTGAAATCAGGATTAATTGTGATTGCAACAATTGCGTAAGGTTACAGCACAAGACCGATGTTAAAAATCGAAATGTAAAGAATTCCAATAGACGTATTTCAAGATAAAAAAACTCAATTATATGTTACTAAGGCTAATTTGTGTAGAAAACATCAACTTTGAATACAAAAATGGTACGAAGTTTCTGAGTAAGAAACAAACACTTATCATGGACATGATAATAAAAAAGTGCCAGGTAAAAGATTCATGAGGCAAGCGATATACCAATGAATTTTTATTGGAATGTTTGTTGCTGCACATTAAATCACCAAAGGGTTACAAACACTGCATACGTAAAACATGATCTCCTGCCCCTTCCGTCGGTGGTTCATTTGAGGCGTCTTCTGAAGGATATGAAATGTTCTTATGGAGTTAATACACATGCAACAGCAGCCTTGAAGAACTACTTTGCTAATATAACTGATGCTAGCAAAAGATAGATTGTTGATATTTGACGAGGTCAAGTTGCGAGAGGAAGTGACATTAAATAGTGCTTCACTTAAAGTTAACGGGTTTGTTAATTTGGGGGATCACACTCCAGATATCCAAAAGAACTGCCTCGCCAATTTCGCCTTGGTATTTATGTTTGTGCCACTGTTATATAACTGGGTGTAGCCTGTTGCAGTTTACGCGAGTCGAAATCCAACACAGTCTGATATTCTGGTAAAAAATCTTGATTGAAGTAATTATTCAGTTGGAGCAAGCTGGCGTTCAAGTTACTGGGCCAACTTCAGATGGCAGTCAATCAAATAAGGGCGCTTGGAGCCATTTGGAAACATCTGGGGAAAAAGGAAAAGTTAGTTGTCCAACAGATCAAAAAAGAAAAATTTGGGTTTTCTCCGATGCAGTACATATTTTAAAAGTGTATTCGCAATCATTTTCACAACAAAGTTTCAGTACTTTTTAACGAAAATAAATAAACTTTTACTTCTGTAGATAAGTTCTTCGTGTGAAGACATCTTTTGAGTTTGCAGGAATAAGGTCGCTACCTAAAATTAAGAAAATTACGTAGACCCAAGGATCTTCTAATAGAGGATATGTGATATCACGAAGAACGATAAGCATGACGTCACAGCTAAGTCCCGCCCGCTTCCGCCATCTTTGTTAGCACAGAAAACTATCACTCTCCGTAAGGGTACACATAAATTAGTAGCACTTTGAAAGTATTTTGTTGAAACACAAATACATATCGTACAAACATATTGTAGGAAATGTTTTCCTTGACACATTTAAATATAGAATTATGAAAATTATCATTTCTAGCTTACACACAGAGAGAAGTCCTGTATTAATTTAACTTCTTTCGTTTGCAACTAAGGCTAGCGTCTCAACAAAAGAAGATAGAGGCAAACTGCTTTCAGATTTGAGTTCAGCGAGTCAAGGATTTGTTTTTTTATGTGGAAGTTATCTAGTGGTTCTTGAGGACGGTAGGTTCTTCACAATCGCTTAGTCTGCTTCATTTAAAAATCACGCTAGATTCTAAATGAAAGCACTTACAGAACTGTTTTCAAATTTGGGTTCAGTAGCGCTGACTTACTTGGTCGCTTTTCATTTGATGACTATCAGCAGCAAGTCCTTTTCGCATAGAACAAAACCCATATAGCAATTGGCCTCACTAAGAGGAATGCAAAATTGGTACTTATAGACGCTAAGGAAATGCGATGCCATAAAATTAGAACCCAAACTGGAATACGAACTGTGATCGTTCCGGTAAGTCCGGGCTTCATATCTCATGCCAGATTAAATTCCATTACCATATGTACTATATATAGATATAAGCTTCTATATCGAAGACGAACTTAAAAACACACTATAAATAAAAATAAAAACACTCCATAAAATCTTTTTCTCATTTTCGATTTTTTGTATGAGGTCGGCGCCAAATGAATAACATGCAATTAAAAATCACTAACCTACATTGCGTAGCACGTTACAAGTAGTTATTTTAGTCATAAATTGGGTCGGAACCCCTACAAAAAAAATCGATTCTTTTTTTAAAAAATAGTATTTTTCTTTAATTTTCAGTGTGTTTTATGTTGGTTTAACTTGTCTTTCTAAAGTTTTTTCTTTTACCTTTTGCCTCGTTTATATTGTCAAACCTATGGGAGAAATCCCCCCTGCCCCCTAAGTGACGCATCTGATGGAAATTATATTTTGTTATATACCTCTGGCAGGAAACTTCATTTTCATTGTTGATTCTAAAACATATTTTATTTAAGTCAGAAATGTAGAAGGTTCGAGATTTAAAACTTTCACGTAGAATATAGCAGCTTTTATATTCAGCGTTTTCATATTGAAATTTGATATTCTTTGGACCCAAAATGAAGGTGAATGAAGAGAAAATGAAGACGTATACGTATATATTCAGTTTACATTAATGCGATGAAATTGAAGGTTTGGCTTACGAGACCTACTAAGTTCGTTAAAGTGGTCTCCCAACTATTTCGTTCAATGAATTCCCAGTGATTTTCCCCAGCACCGCTCGCTCGCACACCATGTGTGTTAGCCATTCTACCATCGTTTCTTTTTTGTATAAAATCTGTTTCAAAGCTCTCATGTTCCTTGTATGTGTAACTAATATGATAGTAATCTGACCAATAACTTTCGACAGAACTTAGAAAAAAATGATTAGTTTTGGAACCGTGGGTATGTACATCAGAATTGGTTACAGAAAATGCTATAAAATCGTTGCTACTTCATTGTTCGATTTCTGTCAATATGTAGGTTTTAATTTTAACCTATTTACATCTTTTCTACGTTCTCATTTTCTACGTTTCTTATCTGCTTCCTTTCTCTACGATCAAATTTTTCTTCGCTTCTTGAGCTACTTGCATCCGTCTCTCTCAGCATCTTTTTGTCTGTGTTTAAATTTCTCCCTGTATCATCTTTTTGCATTATGTTTCATCCTACATATCTTTCACTCAATTTGTGTTTATATATATATATATATATATATA
>JAGDQP010016225.1:0-10925 GCA_022664845.1 Lepisma saccharinum | reverse complement strand
ATATATATATATTTAAAGATCTTTGCGAATGTTGTTTCCTGATTTTTGCTACAGAGTAGGGAAGAAGAGAAGGAGGGATTCCGAGCTGTTTACCTGAAAATATTGTAAGTTATGAAGTTGGTTTAAATGTCAAACGATAAGAGTAGTATTTTTTGCTGCGATGTCTATATATTCTGCATACTCGTTAATATATTAGTCGTTGGCTTTTTTGCTAATGACAGTGTTGCCCGCCTAACTTTAATCACCAAATGTGATAATTGTATATCTGTGGTATTAATCTCTACAGTGCGAAATATTTTGAATATTTTTTTTATTAAAATAGCTTATCAGTAAACTTTTATATAATTTAGTCACTTAAGAAGTCAAAGACCATGTATATAATCAGGTCATTAGAACCCTTTTAATAACAACGTTTATCGAAGATATTAATACCTACCTACTATAAAATATTAATATCAATATACCTACTATAAACTATTAATCCAATTTTTATCTACGTAAGGGAAGTAATATAGGCAAAAATAAGATACAATTATTAGTTTATGTCTGTATATATCATGTTTTCCAACATGCGTTATGTTTGCTTGTAATAGTTATATATATATTATGAAAGACAAAGTTTTATTTAAGTGTTCATCTAAAATGTTTTTATTAATATATTATATATTATTTAGACTGTCTTATAAAATGGAAACTGTTTCACGTATTTCTATTTTATATAAGTATTGTTGGTAGTAGAAATAACAATTAATTAAATCTAACACTTCAATTTCATAAACTACACGTAGTTTTTCCAAAATTGTTAAAAGTGAATTTCCAAAGTGATTCTAAGTAGACTACTAATGTCAATATATGTTAAAAACATTTTTCGCTCGTTTCGTTGCAGCTAAGAATAATGCAATATACATATTTATAATGTTATGTCCTGTCATCACGGACAAACTAGAGAAACCATTTAAAACATTTCAGCACGAAGCCGAAGATGTATGTTCTCTTGAGTAGGTATTGGGTATATTGTGTATTAGAATTTCAACCTGAGTGCGGTATCCATCATACAGACCACACTTGAATATAAATACATTCTTGTTCATCAAATGAAACTACCTTTACTGATAGTAATACAAATAGTACCGAATTATGAAACTTTTTTAAAATCCTCCATTTTCTAACGCTATTTGAATATTCAGCTAATTAAATAGCTCGATTTGCAAAGTTATATTCTTGCAACGCGCAATAACAGCTTGATTGTTTAAAACCAACATTGAAATGTTGATAGTAAACAAACCTACAAGTTTTAGCCGTATTTGAAAGTTTAGCTCGTTACCGTTTCGGTGGTAACAAAACTAACTTTGAAAGGTTATACTGGTATATTATTTTTAGAATTGATAAAATAGTTTACTCGTAAATTTGGAAGGATGGTATAGGGTACAGCCCTAAATGTTGAAGCCATATTAGAAAGTTAAACCAATTACCCTTTCCATGGTAACGTTATCTCACTGGGACGTGAAAATAATTAAACTGATTTCAAACAAGCTCTCCACAATCAATACGTAGAATGTGTTCACGCATTGACAATTACAAAATGCCATGCGAAGTACCGTATCTGTGGAAACGAAGCTAAAATATTATGCACATAGTATTTCATCATGTATGACCAAAGCATTGTAGCTCAGTGTAGAGCGTTGGCGTAACATTTGAGAGGTCGTGGGTTCGATCCCAGTGGCCGACCATCCTGACTGAAGGTTTGCAGTGTTTTTCCTCAGCTGGCCTACACTTTCTCGAATCCTTTTCCTTTAACTATCCCGGCCCGAACCTTATGTGCCTATAGGTTATAAATAAAAATAAAAATTCAAAAATTCATCGGGTATGAACAGAACTATTTTAATCCAAACTTTGTAAATGATATGTTGCGGTACTGTTTTTAACATTTTATCCTTATTAGACCTTCAAAGTAATTATTATTTCCATGCTACCGAAATTAAATTCATATTCAAGTATTAGTAGGCTATGATTAATCCGATTCATACTAAACTTGAAACGATGATATAGGAGTTTCCTCTAAATGTTTCAGCCATTAGAAAATGTCACGATATTTTTTCATTGTAAGGTTATTAAAATGTAGATTTGATACTTACAGATTGATTGAAATCAATTACGTCGATTGAATTAAACATTAATATGCTAGTAGATGAGTTTAACCAGATTACAATGTTAAAATTAATACCAATTAATAGTAACGATACTCAATTATTATATTGATATTTGCACATTACCTGAAAATGACTGAACTCAATTAAACATAATTTGTAAAACATTAAATGTTTTATTAGTAATTTTAATCCTTTACTTTAGTTACGGTTTTTAAGTACTGTTCTTATATTTTTCAGAAAGAAACCAAGCACCTCCAAGCGGGTTCAATTTGGACCTCCAGCCATGACTTTTCTTTATTATTTTGTTACAGGAGTCCCTGAAATTTCATATTCCACCTATGCTTCTCTAAACATCTACTAAACATGCATTTAACAAGAAATGTTTCAAATTATTATTACGGAAGAGAAAAGAGCTTTCGAACCACTGCGGTCTATGTGTCAGATCGGCTTGTGTGAATAAGAATTTACATGCTGCGTAAATCATTGGACCAAATGTTCACATTCTACGTGTTTTACCATTCGGATAGAAAGACAAATGGGGGAAGTGTCAATTTTGTTTATAATCAAGGAAGAATGACAGGAAAATTGATACTCTGTGCAGAATTTGAAAACTTTCGGTTGGTATCGAGCACAGATTAAAAAAACAGTACAATTACTCTGAGGATTAATCAGTTTCCTCTTATTATTTTTAGCACGAAACTGTGCTCGAAGTGGGTTAGGAAAGGTAGGGGAACGCTTGGAGAAGTGGACTAGAAAACTAAAGGTACGCTTGCATCTAGTAGTGGTGATTGCATGTTGAAAATAGAGGCAATGAGCTGATATTAGGAAGAAGGTAGAAAGAAGTACGCCAAATCCAAAACGCAAAAGGTGAGTGCACAGTGCCCCCTCGTGCTCTCCACTTCGGACACTGGCACGAACGTTCACTTGTTTTTAGAAACGCTGCGTGTTGCAGGTTCTTCATATGTTTCGAAATACATTACAAATGTTACAGCAAACCTGTTTACTACTTTATACAGTTTGTTGTAGATGGTTAATAGAGAAAGACCAATTTGTAAATTATTTTATTGAGGTAATAGATTTGCGAGGTATCCTATGACTCATTTTATGGTGCCAGGTAATTGCTATTGTTAGATGCTAAAATGATGAAAAGTATTTATTCGAACGAGAACCAGTTCATTCAAAGACTTGAAATCAAAATGTAGTTAAAAAGCATAGTGGCGTCATTTGGTTGACATTGTTGAAGATTTGATGTCAAAACGATATATTGGGAAGTTAATTGATTAAGTTGGATTTGTGATTTAAACATATTTTTTTAATATATTACACTTAGGAAAATGATGTTATATAACTTTCATTACACTAGCTAGGGAATTTTAAGTTCCAGTTCATTGCATAAAATTGAAGAGGTGACTTTTTGTATTTTAGGAGCGCTAAATCCGAAACTGAAGTCAGTTCTCTTCTATCACATCAGGTTTTCGTCTAAAATCAAAATTGAATCATAGTATCATAATAAGGTATATAATGCCTTGCTGACATATTTAATGCCTTGCTGACAAATGTCAATAATGTTTGACCGCTCATACAGTTTTAATGTGTTTCATTTTCACATAATTGTGATGTTCGATACAGATTTTACATGATTCATATCACTGTAAAATATATTTGATATTCTAACATCACTTTCGTACAAAGATATCATCTTTAATTTTAGCATGAATCAGTAACCATAGAATTTTAACTTCCAAATCACTGTATGCTGTTGAAGAGGTGACTTTATGTTTCTGGTGCGCTGAATCCGAAATCGGAACCTATTTTCTCTCATCACATCAGATGTTTGTGTAAAAATCTAAATTTGTAAATTAATACTGTTGTCTTGAATGTGAAAGGTGATTTTAACTAATTCCAACAAGCTAGATCTAACGACGAAGTCTGTTTTCCTCTTTCGTCTAAGGTTTCCTTACACGTGTCAGAGTAATAATAAAAAAAAGTGAATTTTTAGTGCAATGAAAGGAGTTTCAAAACTAAAAAAGTATAGACTCTTTTTGTACTAAATAGAACAGAGTACATTTTAAAAAGCATTGCCTTGCATTTTTGTTTAAATATGTGCGGAAGTAGAGCTGGGTTGATTAACATTTGTTTTGTGGTGTATCTTCTTTTTTCAAACACTAGGAGTTTCACTACCCTGGAATGGTTGTGCTTCACGGTGTTTGGCAATTGACTAGACCTATTACCAGAATACTGATTTCAAATCTACTAACTGTTTTGAGAAGCAGGGCGAGGATTGTTAGAGGTTTTATAGAGGTATAAAGAAATCAGAAATCAGATAAAAATAATATAACGTGTAACGTTAAGGCTCAATCCTAGTGGGTTTTCCCGCCTTTTTCGTTTTACGTCGATTATTCAAAATTCAGTGCAGGTAAACAAAATTTAATTTTCACAGACCAGAGTTCGTTTCGTACTTTAATAATAGGTACAATTAGTTTTAAAGAAATGCTAGTAATGACCTCAGGATTGTGTGCAGACACTTTTGGGACAGAATAACGTCCCAAAAGTGTCTGCACACAATCCTGAAGATATTACTGACATTTCCCTAAAGTAACTAAACTCATTATTAAAGAACTAAACGAACTAAACATCTGTGAAAGTTAAATTTTGTTTACCTGTACTGAATTTTGAATAATCGACGCAAAACGAAAAAGTGGGAAAACCCACTTGGATTGAGCCTTAAAGGCTGAATGCTACTGGTGCTTATGGTAGCAAGAAGAGCCTTAATTGTAAGGAGTCCAAGATGGCATGACTTGAAGGAGAAATATTGGATAACACGTGTTTGTTTGTTTTCTTAACGGTTTAGGTATAAATTTTGTGATTAGTGTAATTTTCTTCTGTATTATTTTATCATAAATCATATTATTTACACTTTATGAGCACATTGCCAGTGCCAGAAAACCTTACGTAATACAAAAAATGGAAAGCAAATTTATAATGAACACACTCGAATTAGGTTTAACGACAACGGACGTGCAACGAAATCATCGTACGTTTGTTAACGGAATTAGTAAAAGATAAGATAAAATTAATTGTATGGGCGGTAACAGCACTATGGCTTACGCCCGTCCCGGCGGAATTAGTATTTGCATAAAGTTAAATGGATACTGTGAGCTGCATATACTACCAGGTGTGTAAATAAGAAACCGGAATTTGTGCATAGACGGGGTTACCGTAAAACTGCGTCCTTGGCGCCACTTGCTTGTTTTGACTGCTGATAACGATTTGCAACTCACAACCAGACAAGTTTCATGTCATAGTGTAGTGTTTAGTTGCGTTTAACATGGCGCAATTTGTAACTACAAACTACGATGTGCCGACAGCATTGATTTTTTGTTACCATTTAAAGAAAACTGCTGCAGAATCGCATCGCATGCTTGTCGAAGCTTACGGTGATCATGCTCTTGGTAAGTCACAGTGCTATGCGTGGTTTACAAAATTTAAAAGTGGCGATTTTGACGTGAGAAACGAAGAACGTGGAAGACCACCGAAAAAGTTTGCAGATAGCGAATTGCAAGCTTTGTTGGATGAGGCTGACGCTGAAACGCAACAAATCGCGGATCAATTAAATATGACACGAGAAGCAGTTTCCATACGTTTAAAAGCCATGGACAAGATTCAGAAGGTGGGAAAATAGGTTCAACATGCATTGACTGAACGACAGCAGGAAAACCGAAAAACCACTTGCAAAATTCTGCTCGCCAGGTACAAAAGGAAATCATTTCTCCATCGAATTGTGACTGGTGACGAAAAGTGAATCTATTTCGAGAATCCTAAGCGTAAAAGATCATGGGTAACTCCAGGAGAACCAGCGACCTCGACTGCAAGACCAAATCGCTATGGACGGAAGACAATGCTTTGTGTTTGGTGGGATCAGAAGGGAGTGATCTATTATGAACTACTGAAACCTGACGAAACCGTTAATATCCAATGTTATCGACAACAAATGATCGATTTGCATCAAGCTTTCCGTGAAAAACGACTAGAATATGACCAAAGACAACATAAAGTGATTGTGCTTCACGCTAATGGACCCTCCCACACAGCAAAACCGGTCAAGGAAACTATTGCGACGTTTGGCTGGGAAATCTTTCCGCATGCGGCTTACTCACAAGATTTGGCGCCTTCTGATCTTCACTTATTTGCATCCATGGAACACGCACTTGCTGACAAGGGCTTCACATCTTACAAAAATGTACGAAAATGGCTTGATGACTGGTTTGCAGCACAAGAGGCACAGTTTTTTTTTTGGTCTGGCAGCCGCAACGATGGCAGAAACGCATCGCCAGCGATGGCCAATACTTTGAATAAAATAGTTCTTAGCATTGGCATCCAATCACTGAGTGTTTTCTGTACATAAATTCCTGTTTCATATTTACGCACCTGGTATGTATAGAATGATAATAATCAAGGCAAATATTCTGAAATATATTTGGTACCATGGAATCTATTTCTATGAAGTTGATTTGCAATGATGGTTGAAATGACATAAGATATTCATTATCATAATGGAATTTACTCTACAATGCAAGTTCGGTCATGGACTAATAAAGTTAACAACTATTTGTTGTAATGTTGGGTGATGTTTTTTTCTGTATAATAGGTTATTTACTGTTTAGCAGATAAATAAGCCACCTAAACTAAAATTATTATTATTAATAATAATAATATATATAGTGCAGATATAACAACTGGCGACATAGGATTTTCGATTTGGAACCCCACTTACAGAAGATTACGAATTACATACAACAAAACATCGCAAATGCTTTAAAAGTATGTAAAATACAACTCCTAAAAGTAGGTCAAAATCATTTGCTAAATTTAACAAGTAATGAACCTTGTTTACAATCTGTCGTGATAAGTGGTCAAACTATACCATCTGAAATTGATACAAGGGCAGCTGTTAGCATATCAACATGGGAAACTTTACTAAAAGTCAGAAAGAAATTGATACCTATACAGACTAATCCAAGAGCAGCAAATGGGGAAAGTTTGAGAACAAAAGGTTTAATCAACATATAGTTTATATTGGGGAATAAGGCAATAGATGCATATTTTTATGTAACACAATCACTTATAAAACTTACGTTGTTAGGCCGAGATGTTTTAATTAGACTACATAAGGCCTAAATAAAAGTCTGGGTTTAATCCTAAAAATATTTATATTAGACAGATTGAGGTACAAAAAGATAAAACTTTGGAACAACACTTGATCACTTCCATCTTAAATAAGTTTACAAATACGTTTTAACCCAGTATTAAGAAACCAATTATTGATTATAAAGTAAATATCCCAATTGAAACAAATTGTCCAAATATTTTCAGAAAACATTATAATATTCCATACAGTTTGGCTGAAAATTTAAAACCAAGCTGACAAACTTTGCAGGAGCAGAGAATAATCTCGCCTGTGCGGTATGCGGAGTGAACATCGCCTAATGTGATCGTTACGAAAACGGACACTCAGGATATACGTATCTTTTCACATTTCAAAACAACAGTCAATACGGTGCTACGAAATGTATTATCCCTTATCTACAATAGACGATTTGATAGTTAAACTACAAGGATGTTATACTTTTGTAATACTTGATCCAAACCAGACGTATCTTCAACTAGAACTTGACGAGGAATCCAGAAAAACACTAGTAATTAATACGCCTTTGGGGGCTATACGCAAATAATTGATTAGCATTTGGATTGACATGTGCGCCGTTTATTTTCCAAAAAATAATGAACAATACCTTAATAAATTTTCCTTTCGCCCAGGCATATTTCCATGATGTAATCATCTCAGGAAAAGGGATACAACAATGTTATGAGCGCACATGTCAGATACTGGAAAAGTTCAGACAAGTCAGCATAAAAGTTAAAGAAAAAAAGTGTTAAGTTTTCAAAATTTATGTCGAATATTTAGGCCACACTTTATCAGCGGAAGGTTACAAACCAATAAATATACATCAAGAAAGAAATCGACAAATGTCCACCCCATGTTAATGCTCATCAGTTAAAATCATTCTTGGGAACGTTAACCGTTTTTCAACGCCACTTTCCCAAACTGACACCACAGTTATGTACGTTGAATAAATCGTTACAAAAGAATTGTAAATGGATCTGGACTAATGAACACCAACAAGAATTTGAAAACGCAAAAAAACAAAGATTAAAGAAGCCCAGTGTTTATCTATCTTCGACCCCAAGGGAGAGGTAATCTAAATAAATTATGCCGGTCCTTACGGACTTGGAATACAACTCTGTAATATAAACAAGGATGGTAATAACAGTGGCTTCTGCTTTCTCTCTGCTTTCTGAGCCGAAGCTAATTATTGTCACTATGAAAAGGAAGCTCTTTGTCTTGGTTTTCGAGTAAAAATCTTCCACAAATATTTATATGGCAGGCATTTTGACAAATACACGGATTCGGTACAAGTAAAGTCAATTTTTGGAAGGCACAAAAGGTTACCATCGTCCAATCCTGGTTAGTACGCAGGACACTTTTCCTATCTAAATACTACTAAAAAATTAATTATAACAAACATGTACAAGTAGCGGATTATTTACCCAGACTACCAGCTAATGTGTCAACAGAGGATGATAGTAATCTCAAAGCGTATTCAGTAAACTTCAATGAACATTCGGGATTTTGCACAATAAATATAACAGAATGAAATATTAGCTCAAATCTACAAGTGAGTAGCAAAGAAATGGCCTAAGACTGCCAAAATACAAAAAAAAAGCAAATAAGTTATCAGGCGAAAAGAGATATTGACTGTACAAAATGGCTGCTTGTTATTTGGTCGCCGACTTATTATACCACCTTCATTTAGACATAGAATTTTAGTGAGAATACACAAAAAACATTTAGGACTAGAGCGTATACAAGTCATAATGAGTGCTTACTTATTATTATTGGTGGCCTTCAAGTGATAAGGCGGTAGAAACATTCATTGCTCAACTGGTGTGCGTCTTGGAAACTAAACCTAAACCTTGAAAAATGTGCTTCTCTTACGATTTCGCTAAGAAAGGAACCTATCAACTACGCCTACAAAATTGGAAATAGTAACATAAACTCAGTTTCCTCCTTCAGAGATCTTGGCGTTATTATTGACAGTAAACTTACTTTTGCTGAACATATTAATATCATATCTCGTACTGCTATGAGAAAACTGGGTCTTCTTTACCGCTTCACGGACATTAAAAATCCTCATTCCCTAAGTTTGTTCTATAAATCATACGTTGCCCCCACTATTGAATACTGTTCCCCTATTTGGTCAATGGCCTGCCCTACTCATTTAAATAAATTAAACTCCGTAACAAATTTTTTTCTTGCCATCGTATCCTACAGAGTACCTCATCTCCGCACACTTCCAAAAAATGATATACTAAAATGTCTGAATATCAAACCACCGCAAGTAAGAAACAAAATTTCAGACCTTATATTTCTGCACAAACTTGTCAATGGTCATGTTTCTTGTGAAAAGCTGCTTGGTGAAATAAACTTCCGTATACCCTGCAGAACAACACGCTCAAGTGATCTTTTCTACTCCCGAACAGTGAGGGTAAATGTTGTACAAAGGTCCCTCTTGAATAGAATTATCAGCACGTACAATCTTCTTCCTGATAACGTTGACATATTTGTTAATGAATCAACTTTTAGAATATGTATAAACAGACTATCTCTGTAACTTTTTTTTATTTTTTGTTTTGCTGTTCTTCTATTGTTGTGTTATGTTTACTGTTAATGTTTTCAGTGTAAAATGGCAAATTGTGCTGTATCTGAAACCTTCTGTAAATAAATAAATAAAATAAATGTGTCCCGTGCCAGGAGATGCATAGGTGAAACGATAAAAAATGGTACAAAAGCTGGATCAAACCCACCTAACCACTGGGTCGTGTTCATCTTAATTTTTTTTATAAGTTCAGGAAAAAAGTTTTTACTCTCGGTAGATAGTTTTTCATAATGGGTTGAGATACGATACGTTACACATAACGTTACGTTAACGTCCTCTTATGCTTTATTGGCTTCGCTTTATAATCTTGCTTATCAATACTACTCTTTGAACTTGTGTTCATCAACCTATTAAAAGTTGGGCCAGTCTTCACTACGACGGGTTCATAAACCTTATCTTAGCGTTGACCAGTCTATTTACCAAGACAGATCTTCGTGACCCTAAGGTCTGAACCCGTCTCCGCTAATAGTTGAATAAGCACAACCTTAAAATTCAGGAAATACTTCACTTCTGGAGGAAAAGCTGAAACTTTCACCAAGTGAAGAGTGTATCATAATAATTATTTTTCGAAGTGTTGAAAAAAAATCCACGTGGAACAAATTAAAGGCCATTTTACAAATCCCAAAACGACCATATCCTGGTTTCCATAATTAATAGAGACTTCATTCTTTACTTTTAAAATAATTTACAGTTTGTTTATGTACAGTGTAAAGTTTTGGTGTACAGTTTTGTTTATATACATGTTTCATGTAAAACGAATACTTTTGGGGAAAATAACATAAATGTAGAAAAAAGGGTATCGGAGATATGGCTTTCGCGGACTATCTTGAAAACGACTAGGAATGGTTAGAAAGTTGTCCTTATATTTCTGAACGTATATTTAATAAGCTTTAATTTGTTTTCAAAATGTTTGAGATAGTTTGTAAATAACGAAGAATTCCTTGTCTTCGCTACGAACGACTTACTCGAGCTATCTCGGTAAAACGCGTTCTTGATT
>JAGDQP010016224.1:24480-40998 GCA_022664845.1 Lepisma saccharinum | reverse complement strand
AGTCCCAGTGGTGCCAGCTGACACAACTTTCCGATTGAATAACCTACTTTCGTTCCCGCTAGCTTCTAAAAACGAAACGTGCACATTAAACTTAAATATTACACATGCTATCCTGTCACATAGCACTGTCATTCCTTTATATCCTAACGATCTTCAAAAATGTACTATTTCCCGGCAACCATTTCTATGCAAAATACCGGACATCTTACATTTCAATCCGGAAATAACAAAATGTATTAACGGTCTAAGAGAAGCGACAGTTGTTGGTCAGCTCAGACAATCCTGTTCCTTTTCGTGTCTTAAGCAACATCCGTTTTCTTTACACAAAATACATAAGGGAACTTACGCTTTAATTAATGCTGAAAACCATTTATCTCAGCAATTTCCTAATAATAATAAAATAAACTTAGATTTTACGAAGGCCCGGAACGTCCTTTTCCGGTTACCTTGTGGTCATTCCCTGTTGTTAAACGGCACTGTTATCCTAAGGCAGTCCACCCTGTGTTTTTCCTACAACAGCACCCCCCATGTAATTAAATTACACCATGCACTAACAATTACGGAACCACTTTTCCCCATTCCGACACATAGACGAATTTTTGATAATTCAACTTTTAATGGTAATACTATAACCTTTTCAGCTAACATTTCTAAACCAAATCTAGCTTCTGCTCCTAATTTAACTACGGCTGCCTGGTTGAATTTCATCTCGGAAGAACATATGGATACTTTTTATACTTCCGTGTATTCACTCCAGTTTATTTTAACTTTAGCAAACACTGTCGCGATATTCATGTTGTACAGAAGAATTAAACTAAATGTGCCTACTGGTCATACCACCACCGAAACTATGCCTCTACATACTATCAACTTTTAAAACAAACAATAAAAAAAATAAAGCTTTTTTTCTTTTACAGCGGATACGTTTTCTTTGCCTCCTTATATTTTGCCTCATTTACAACCGTTTTGGCATAAGATCCAAAAATTCTAGTCTCAGTACTTAGTATCCCTACCATCCTAATAATATCCTGCATCATGTGGTTACTTTTTCGCTCTATGCATTGCTGCAATACACAGTCAACAGTACAACGTTCTACCCTGTTAGTTTCTTACCGTCCCCTCCCTGTAGCGCATATGGATTTTAATCGGAACAGCATTCCGTAGCCTACTTCCCGATAAACGACCACTTGTTTTATGCACGTTATTCTATCGACTACGTCTTTCTAATTCCGTGCTTTTTCTACTTTGTTACCATAGGATATCTCAGTTAAAAAAAGAAGCTATATTTAGTTTACAGGTATTCCCAATTGCGTACTCCCTTTCGTTGAGTTTTGTATAAAATAACTGCAATAAGACAAATTATAATAATAATAAATAAGTAAATAAATAAATAAAATAAAATAAAAGATTCTTCACTTACCTTTACCTGCTGTAATCCAACGCCTTCCATTTTCAAAAGCACGTTACAAATTACTGAACACACGTTTGCCACGACTCTAACTTCCGGGTGCTTGAACACGCGTTTCTACCACCTTTGGAATTTCTGTGTATTCATGGGTTTTCCCCTCACCCCCTTCCTTCACTACAATTCAATACCTTTCCTTGCAGAAGTCTTTCTCCCCGAGGACAATTTTTACCTCCTGACGTCAGATGTGAATCTTCACTTAGCGAATACGTTTATTTTAATGAAATTGTTCTAACTTACTTGAAATTAGTCCCCTAATTTTTTCAAAAAAAAGAAAGAAAACTTTAACTGTCAATATACTGTCTTTCTGTGGTGCAATAGTTTGAACGTAGTTTCTTAATTCATTATTTCATGCATTCATTATTAAACAGAGATAACCTAAATTTTATGGCCAAAGAGTAATCATGTTTTTTTCTACATCCAAAGTAATCTTTATTTCTCTTTTTAAACATCCTTCCATTCCTCCTCCTTCTATTACCTTACTGTATAACTCCTCCAATACTCGGGACGATGGAGCCATCTTGGATACTTCCGAGCACAGCTGTTATGACACCAGACGACTCGGAATACACTAGTATCTTTCTCCAACGACTTTCTGGCTTCTCACCACTATTCAGCAACAAGGGATGGAACTTCAGTCGACAATTGGTAGTGGATATTCACTGGATTTGCCGGATGTTTCTCTACGAACTTCCTCGTCACAGCAGCAATCCTTATTATGCAACAACCAATGCCGTTGCCAGTTTTTCTACCGTCAACGACCGACCCCAGCAGCAAACAATGGAATATGGTACTAAAAATGATGCCAAGCAAAATGACCAAGATTTTAATTTTACGAAATGTATTGTCTTTGTTTTTATTTTTTGTAAAAAAATGTATACTTAATGTTGATATTGAATTTTATGCTTATACTTGATAACGTTTTCTTTACCAAGATGTTTTGTGTATTCGGTTTTATAATTTCTCGAAACGTATGGGTTAATGATCATTCAAGTACAACCATTTTCTGTGTCTATTTGTTAATCATGTATATTTTATTCGCTCCGCTTTCCGATGACGAGCGCTACTATAAACTAATTAATTGTATTTTCTTTTATCTAAAATTTAAATTTGTAAATAATTTTTATTAGGCTCGTTATACATTTAGCATGTAAGATTTTTAAATGATATTAAGGTTATAGTCATAGTATAAATTTCCGCTCTATTACTCTCGAGACCAAATAACTATCCTAAAAGACGAACAACTCTCAAAACCATCAAACTATTTTTTCCTTGCTTTTCCTTAGCCTTTATCCTTTCTTTCCTTCTGTCAGAATTTCCTTTTCTTTTCCGTCCTCGCCGAGTTTGTGCAATTTGATCCAAGGACTTGGAATCACTAAGGTGATAGTACCCTTTAGCAGCGGGAATGTGATGCCTTCATAAAATATATATAACATATAGTAATTATAAATCATGTAAAACAAAAGGAAGAAGAAGAATTATATATGTTTCATTCAGTCATCTAAAAACACGAAGGTGTTTTTTGGCATTAAAAACAATCTGGCCATGTGTTGACAAAACTATGGTAAAGGCCTTGACAAGAATAAAAATGCGTACGTGCAGAATGCAACGAACTATACTAGACCAGCAAAATACCCTAAAAAGTGAATAACAAGTGCTTAGTTCGAAATGAAAGTTGCCAAAGTTGTTTTTGTTAACCAAGGACCTAAAAAAATTGGTATAAATAAGCTCTCCGAAATGTGATAAGGTCTCTTGCTGCTCAGTACTGTCATTCATCTACATAGTGCCTTCCTTCCCTCACCTATGGCCTCCTTTGCGTAAGTATTATTTTTAATCTGGCATATTTGCCGTATACACTCTTTAAAAGTAGAATTTTGGTTTTCTCTGTTTAAACAACATTATCACTCAGAGTATCTGAGAACCAGAAATATTGAGAGGTGTTAACCGTTTAGGATAGCTGGGTCTCCACGCGGTAATCTGCTTCATTCTGTTTAACTGCAAGTGCAGCCCATTGTTCTCTATATGTATAAGTCATGTATTAAATATATGACAGACCGAATGTAATAAAAGAAAGAAAATGAATTTTGTGATATACAATCAGAAATTCGCTTTTGATTCAATCTTTCCACTATACTACCCACCGTCGTATGTTTTGCTATAGATTTGTTTGCTACTGTGATTACCACAAGTTTGGTTATTAATCCTGTCCTCAGCGCCAAAACGACATAAGCAAACCCTACGAACCAACAAAACGACATACTTGAACCTACTGTGACAGGACATGTTTTTCTTGATATGCTGCAACAATGGCTCCTTCCACAGCTGGAAGAGGATAGTGTAGATTTCATTCTTCAATTGGATGGTGCCCCTTTGCATTACCATGGCAGCGTTCGGGATCATCTCAATGAGGCATTGCCACAGCGCTGGATAGGCCGTGCATCTCAGGAGGATCGAGTTCTCATTCGTTGGCCACCTCGTTCCCCCGATCTGACCCCGTGTGATTTATTTTTGTGGGGTTTCATAAAGGGTTTCATCGTGTTTACGTACCACCAGTTCCAACAACATTGGGTGACCTTCGCGCCCGCATCACAGCAGCCATTGCAGAAATTGACCGTGACACACTACACAAGGTTTGGCAGGAAATAGACTATCGGCTTGATGTGTGTCGTGTTACGCGAGGTGCTCACATAGAGCACTTGTGATGTGGCTGAAAAAACTTTGAGAGTTACCCTTCTTAGCACATGTATTACATTCAGATATGTTCATTATATTTCACAAAATAAATTTATGAAATCTGGTACATCATTTTGTGTTACCCTGTATATTCTCATCCGCACTCCATCATAACACATCCTTATAAAATGTTAATACTGCGAATTAAGTGAAGATTGTTTTTCTGTTCACGTTATAGCATAGAAAATATTATGTTTAAAACAATGTACTATCAACTAGAGGACGTGGTTCTATCCATGTTTTTGCCACAAATCCTAGAATAATCTCGAATAATATTGTTTATAGATGGTTTGCCTCCTGTTTTCAATATACTGTTGGATAATTCCTAAGAATAGCGTTTATAAGTTTTGTCTAGGTACTTAAAGTGGATACAGAGCGTTGAATGCACTTTTTAGCTACATGATTATTGTGCTGGGTTTCGAAATAATTTGAGATAGTTTTAAATATTAAAGATTAAAATAAATGTAGAATACGTATATTTAGTGTTAATAATTATTAGGTCTGATCATTTTATTTAGACGCTATAATTATATGGAACTTATTTTGCTCTCTTTCACTCTATTGATTTAATAGTAGTTGATTTAAATATATATTTTTTAAAAAGATATTCCTATAGCCTTTCCCACTATATATATTATATATTTGTGGCTAAATCAAGCGAACTATGTTTTTAAAATAATCAGCTATCTCCAGTAAATAGATTTCGTAAGTTTAAATCTGTCCATATTACTGTTTATTTCTTGTTTCCTTAGTTACGTAAGAGAACCGCCGAGACGACACATCGAATTATAGTTCGAGTCAACACTTGCGACTTGAATTCTTTAAGAATAGTATCAAATACTGGTTGCATGAGCTCAAGCTTTCAATGTAGTGAAGATCGAAAAGATTATCACAAGTTAAAATCATTAGCGACCATGGGATCGCGGAGGTTAGGTAAGGTTAGACGCGCTCAGGTATCGTCATATTTTCCATTCTCAAATTGCGAGCACGAGATGCTCGTGATAAAATCTGCTTTAAACAATTTGGCTGGCAACTGACCGACTAGCATGGGAAATAGACCGTTGGCTTGCTGGAATACAAAGTAAGAACATCAACATTATGGATCTTTATTCTTGAAAACGTATTTTATTGTATTCGCTTATGCGTACTTAAACTGATTCTGAAACTTAGTAAGCCGTTTCAAGGTTCTCATATTAGTTTTGTTTAAGATGTACCGAGAACCAGTGCATTATATTTTGCCTTAAATTAAACGAGATATTTTCTTGCAGAAAGTGGGATATTGAATTCATTTAAACAAGAAGTAAAAGTTATGTATCATGTGATCTTTGATGACACCTGTGAAACATACCATTGGATCAATTAAACGGAAGAGGAAATGAATATCGCTTTGGCCTCTACAATTTCAAGATTAGACTGAAGTTTCCAACAGGAATGCGTTGATGATATAAAACCAACCGTGCGCTTCTAATTAAAACTTGAGAAATACAGGATTTCAAGATGCTGGAATTTTTTTTATTTAAGACAGATACTCACGAGTTGCTGAGAAGAATATAGATAACCATATGTGATCTATGAATTCTGTAAGGAAGTTCACCCAAAATATTGGAGTGTTGAACAAGAGAAGTGGAGGATAAAAATGCATATTTACTTCACTTCAGATGCCGTTCTGAAGGTATGTTTCAAATGTCATGTGAATTAATTTTCTCAAAACTACTAAGGTAAAAACAAAGTATCGACCCAGACAATCCTAAGATAAATTTAGTACAAATTGTGGAGAGACTGATTGTCAGGTGTTAAAGCAGGTGAATGTTTCAGAATTTTTGTATGTATTTTCCCCTGACCTTTTTATTTTAGAAATAATTTTAAGGTCAGGCCTTTTGCGAGGAAAATGTGCATACCTTCTAATGAAAGTTTCTAGTGCTATCTTGTACGAACAATACTTCAGTAAATATAGTGCATCAAACGTAGATTGATTTTATGAGTTCAGATCTTGGTAGCATAAATTTACCTATACTTAAAAAATACTGTTGTTTTTTTTTTAATTGGAAAATATGTTCTTATCTGTACACCGATTTTTTTTTAGAAATTATATATCAGCTATCTCATGTAATGGAAACTGAGAAAATATTGGTTTGGAAAAACAATCACCGTTCTCGTTTCCAAGCAGGTACCCATTAATTTTAAATTAAAAGAGAATGCTAATATCTTATTTCTAGGGACATTGTTTCAACTTTTGTCTGAATTTTTAATAAACCAGTTTTACTGTGTATTAATCAGGAATTTCACAGATTAGCTCAATTACCCACAGATTTATAATATATGTAATTCAATGGACGTACAAATTGAGGTATCCAGTCTGAGAGAGACATAATGTACACAATAAAGGCATTATTACTATTCATTTGCATTCTTCTCACAGCTGTCTGATGACCATGGTTTCTTGTTGGATGGAGCTCACTTTTCCATTGGACGCTTCAATTCGGAATCTTAAAAGTTATTCCCTAAGGATCATAGAAACAATTTTTAATATGTAAATGTACTGGGGGTAAGAATTGAAATCCTTATAGACTAGTTCCAAAGAATCGTAGAAATTTCAATATATTATATCTACGAATTGAGAAACTCTCAATCTAGTTCCAAGGATTCGTGGCGTCAGTACTTGAGTACAATCCTTCTTAACTGTTATGGATGGGTATATCCTATGAATTGAGGATCTATCATATGAATTCTGTGTATTGGGAGCTCCCATATTCTGTTATAGGAGGATAACCTGAAACCATAAGCTAAACAATGATATCTAAAGCTTGATATTGAATACACAACAGTAAATGTATCTTTTTGGACAAGTTGTTTCTAGCAAATAAATGAACATTGTTCTGGATGCAATCGTTTCTTTTAATATCGTAACTCTATAACCTTCCCTCGTGGTAATTTTCGAAATAAATGTTCTTAACCTCTAACGGACCCTAGTGCCTAAATGGAAAGGGAAACTGAGTTCAGGTTGTAATTTATTGACAGCCTCGAGAAAGTCTGGCAACCCTTCAGCTTTTAGTGAAGATATTTTTACAGTGTGTGCACTAAGAAGACCAACGTCTCAACGATAGAAGTTTCGAAGAAAATTCAATAATTACATTTCGGCGATCTCTATTTAGACTTTCTCTGTCTTTTTAAATGTGTTAATACTGAAATTACTTTACGAAAATTTAAACTACATTGTATTTCTTGAAACTGTAGATACCTCATTCAGACTCACTATTTTATTCACCTACGTTTTTGATAAACATACCAAAGAGAAAAATACACTAAAATGTTTCTTAAATGTATTTTCTGACTATAAGCAAACCAATACAATATCATCGAGACCATTTAAATTTTACCATACATTTACTTGTTTTGTTTCCTTCATGCTTACATTTATAAAATTGCTTAAAATTGTAATCGTTTAGAGCACAGTATAATGTTTTATCAATCAGATTTAAGAATAAATATTTCCATCTGAAAAAAATAACAGCAGTTTGTGTTCTTGAAATATTTTCTTGATTCATTAATTGCCAACGACGATGTTACTAAACAGAGGCGACTAACTAAAATCATAAAATATGCCATAATTATTACCTTCCAAGATGGACTCTCTGTATTGCACAAGATTTCAGGTTGATGGCACTTGATTGCGAGAAAATTATATCTCATACTTATTGACTAGATTCCTTAGTCATTGAGGCATGGAATCATAAGCGAAATTCAAGACTAGTAACAAATAACGATGTACATGCAATATTTTACCTTACTATGAAAACAATTCTTTTCTTAATATTTCAGCATAGATCAACAAGTCCAGTCATCTACAAACAAGCAATAGGTATTTGGTCCTTATGTATGATGTAGGATTAATTACGTAATTTTTATTCTTGTAAGAACACAATTTTGGAAAAGAAAACCACTTATATTACTATTCATTACGAATCTTCAATCAACGATTTTTCTAAGTAACATAGTGTATACAAATAAAGCATTTATGTCTTTCTGGTCACTCGGTATTCACTTTATCTGCCGTGAATTGCCAACGAAACTTCATTCGTTTTCTGAAAGCTGAATTCAAAACCGATTATACTTTCAAAAATTTTATTTTTCTGGTTTCAACTTTTCTGTTGAAAATATTCCTGAAATTATTTTGGTCATCCTTAATTACCATTAAGTGACGATATTCTGACAGTTAACGCATAATACTAAATTGCGAATAGTAAACGTTCATTCTGTTTCTACAGCCCATTATATTAAGGATGGTCCTTTATCTGTCCGCTTTGTTCGTAACGGACTATTCGTGTTATATTTTGATAATACAAAAAATATCCACTGAATTTCTCTAGCTTTGTGAAACCATCGGTCATCTCTCAAATTAGTTTCCCCGTTTCATACTTTCTCTCTCTCTCTCTCTCTCTCTCTCTCTCTCTCTCTCTCGCTTCTCTTCTCTTTCTTTCTTTCTCGCTCTCTGTCTGTCTGTCTGTCTTCCTCCTTCTCTTCCTTCCTTCCTTCTGTGTCTCAAACTCTTTTTCTTTACTCCCTACGTTCATCGTAAGTTGACTAACACTCATCTCGCTGTCTCTCTCTAGATTTTCTCAACTCCCCTTCCCGTTCCTCTTTTCTGTCTCTCTCAGAGACAGAAAGCAGGGAATCAGTAGGGATAATATTGTGCTTATGGACAGCTGCAGAATTCAGAGGTGACATCGCAACCTGTTCATTATGTAACGAGTTTTTGTTAAAAGCCTCCACAGCCGCTTCAACCACCACCACCACTACCTGCAGACTAAAGTACGAAGTGGAGATCCAGATAACTTTCTCAAAGAGTAAATTTTAAGTCACATTTCAAAGGAGAAACTAATTAGGCAAGTATATTTCTCTCTCTCTCGCTTTATCTCTCTATCAAGACCTTTACACACGTACAAAGTGATACATAACATATTAGAGAAAGATGCAGTTGAATGGATGTAAAAGAAAAATAGTCTCTCCATTATCAAACAGGAAAACACAAAATGATTGCTTTTGTTACTTCTTGGCACAATAACTGCTTTTGTTACTTCTTCTCATGTTTTGATGCATTCCTCTCCATGTTAAAAAAATGATGGTTTCAAATGGTGGACGGAAACTACAGTACCATAGAACAGAAAAAGGACTAACTTCCACAAAAGTTTAATGTGATGACCTA
This sequence comes from Lepisma saccharinum, assembly GCA_022664845.1. Lineage (NCBI taxonomy): Eukaryota > Metazoa > Arthropoda > Insecta > Zygentoma > Lepismatidae > Lepisma > Lepisma saccharinum. The sequence continues at coordinate 31,597 of JAGDQP010016224.1, read as the reverse complement.
TGAACTTTACATTCTGTTCCTCTGTCTGATATTCAGTGTATATTATATATGCTGGGTGATAGTAACAATTTGAAGGATTAATTTCTCAAAGTCAAACAAGATAAGTTTTGCTTTGAAGAGATGTAGAAACTTGAGTATATCTGAAACTATAACATTTAAGACTAGTGTTACCAAATGACAATATATCTTGCCAAAATGATGATCTTTATTTGTGACCTGTTTGCTTCCAAGTCCCAGCAAAGAAATTTAACAGACACTGTGAGCGAAGGAGTACAGATTGTAGTTCGTTTGTCCAGTTGACGACCAAGTGCATGTGCCACGCATATGCTGTGTTACGTGTGTACTTACACTCACAGAGTGGCTGAATATATAAAACATCAATGAAATGTACTCTCCCTGTATAGTGAGTACGACCGAAGGACAACTGAACGGAAGAGCCTAGTGAAGAGCCTAGAGCATTTGAAACGGAAATTGACAGACAAACGAACTCTAAGTTAAAATATAAGGGATTTAATATTTTTTTGGGAGGACTGTTAGGTTCACTAAAAACAAACGTTAATCAAATTAACCAAAACCGAATATAGAAAACAAGAACTCTGATGCTACATATCGACGTGTTTGGATATTTACTAATAACATTTGAAGAGTAAAGAGGAGAAACAAAAATAGTCCAAAAACCGGATTTTCAAGAGGAAACAGGAAAACAAATTTACAACGTTCATGTTTTTCAATTGTTCTTGGCATTTTGAATTGTCAACAACTTCTGATTTAGTTGATTGATCACGTTTTCTATTTGTCAGTTGGAAATTACCTAATAAAGCAATAAAATATCGTTATAATCTCATTAGATGCTTTTCTTTAAGCCACAATATGTCAGCGTGTTCTTAATGTTGCAACCTTACTTTAACTCATTACCCGGCGTCATACCATGAAATTTTACAGAGCGACGTAAGTCGGGAAACAATATAATTCTTCATTGTTACTTTCATATATTTCTATATATTAATATGTTTTAAAAGCATATCTTATTTGTTTAGGAAGAACTTTTTTATCCTAAAATAAATACTAGCCTGCAAGGATGTTGCGTTTGACTGATGCAGAACCTTTTAGAAAATGCTTTACAAAACAACAGAGTACAAGAATGATCATTAGGGCTCAAAACTTTATCATCTAAAATATATCTAATAATTAACTATATAATGAGCTCCAGATGTAAAATGAAAGAAAACATCTTGATTTATTTGAAAGGTCTTCTTATTATATGATCATGTGAATAAATTATTAAAGAATAATTAATTCTTTAGTAAATGGTGTAATATAAAGAATCTGGATTGGCATTAAAATTGCTCGTGCATTTTGCGATCATACAGAATATTGTAACCGCACTTGCCCGATATTCACTCGGAGTTCAAATAATTCAAAATCTTGATTTAAGTGAACGTCGACGCAAGAGGGTGGACATTTAAGAAGTCCCAGGACGCTCGCGCAAAACGAACTAATAGGAAAATATGCTAAACTTATGACGTTAAATAGATCAAATGAAATCAAATTCTGACAACTTATTTAAACAAAACACAACAACTTTATTTCCATAATTTACACATACGAACGGCTGAGTTGAATCATTAACTTTCTCAAAAGTCGAACAAAATCATGAAATAGATTTTACTTTATATTGAGCAACTCTTCAACTAGTTAAATTAATTTTATTAAGATTCCACAGATTATTCGTTCGCTGTTTACTTCAAACCCGCTTGCTATCTCGAAAGTTACGTCAAAATCGGAAGATTAAATTAGGAATTAAACACAGGACTTTAAATTTAGATTATTAATTCTCGACAAACTTCTATGAAATTAATTACTTAAGAAACAATATTTTTTACCAAATTTAGTTAACGTCCCAACCAGACGTATAAGGAGGGGGAGAAAACCAACCATCCTTTCACAAAACTAACCAAAATGGTCAAAATATAGAAAGATCAAAGGTCAAAGGATCAAAATATAGAAGGGGGGGATGAATCCTTTCTTCAGGAAACACACGCCTATACACGCAATGACAAATCAATGTCCTTCAAGCCAACGTCACCAGAACACATGTTCTCACTTCCGCTCTTTTCTGCACAAGTTGAAAGTAAAATAGAGAAGGGGAAAGGGGAGAAACAGATGCCATTGCAATCCAATACACCTTGCCTTGTCTCCACGTAAGTTCTCGTTGACACCTAAAGGAAGGTTGTACCTTCTCAATGTGAACTATAGGGAAATACCAAATTGTTTTATCTGGAGATTTAACTTACTACAAATTGAAAATCTAAACCAACTCTCTTTAAGAAATAATTTAGTTTCACTCACGAAAAACATAAGATATTTTAATTGAAAACAGTAACTGATTTATCGTAATTACTCAGAATGCCCCATGCAACGGTATTCGCCATTTAACTTCTTCCGAGAAATAATGTGACTGAGTAATTTATTCTCAAACAATATTAGCTAATATTACTTCAAAACAATAGTTTACTTCTACTATTATTAAATTAATATTAATAAATTATACTAAGCCTGCATTCAAGCTCTTTGAAGTCGGATTTAAGCACAATTATTTCGCAGCAGCAACCAAAATCGACAATCCAATATAACGAATCCAAGTCGTAGCTGCAGACAAGCCGACCTTCCCATGTAGCGAGACAAACCCAAACCGTGGCTAGAAATCGGTTACATCGCGGAACCAAACGGAGAGAGCGGTTCGCGCAGGGTTTCCAAATACGAGATTAAAATACCAGAGAAATTACTGAATACAAAATTATAATTTTACTAACTAAATCAAAGAATTGTAGGCATGTAGTTTTCGTACACTACAAGGACCCCTATGTTAAATGAAAAAAAACTACATGTTTTTAATAACAAAACATGATGATCTTCAAGTACTTGACAATTCACAAGTTGACATCGGTGCACCATTATAATAAATTAAAGTGACTTGAAGCTCAGGTAAACCTTCCATCTGATAAATCTTAGAAGCGTCGACGCTACGTTGAAATCCATGGATTTCAAAACACATTTCTATTAAACAAATATAACAAAAGAACAAAAAACACATATTCGTTTAAGGAGTTTCCACTGGTTCTAGAAGTAAAGCAATTATACACGAGTAATCATTTCCAAACTGCATAACACATGAATAAATCAATTACAAAAATACATAAATTTTAGCAAGACGCATTTAATTAATTCATTAACAAATTTATTTTCCATACAAGAATGCTACTAATCATGAAAAATTTAGCACATTATAATTGTCTTCTCAAAAAGTATCTTTTTATTTCGGACACATGAGTTCTTCTATTTAAATCTGGATTACTACAAGCCTCTACTTCCAATGTGTGATATTAGGAGTAAGAAATTCTATTATTTTGAATGGTCCAATCCACTTTTAAGACAAGCTTTTAGTAATCTTTTGTTGGAGAGACGACAGAACATGATTTTTAATCAAAACTAGATCTCCTACTACTAAAGGTACAGGCCAACGTTTCTTTTCAAACAAGCTCCTTCTTTTTCTCCAAGCTGATAACATATTTTTCATAGCTTCATTCCAAATCTCAGAACTGTTTGTCCCCTGCAAATTGCAGTCTGATATCCTCTAGCGTATTTCCAAAGGGGTGTTCACAATACGGCCGTAAAATAATTCCGCCGGAGCATATTTAAGACCGACATGGTCTGCAATGTTCAAACGATACTGGATTTCATATAAGCTATCTCCCCATTTACCTTGGCGTTCAGAAAATTACGCCCTCATGGAGCATTTCGTTGTTTTTATAAATCTTGGAGCTACATTTGCTTCAGCATGATACGGAGCCAATCTTATATGCTTAATTCCTAAACTAAACATAAATGACTTAAAGGCATCAGACGTGAATACACTACTATTCTCTGAAGAAATACTCTCAGGGAAACCAAACCCGCAGAACAATCCGTATAGTTTAGAACTAATCGTTTTAGTATTTAAGGTTCTAAATCGCTCGAGCATTGTAAAACGACTACTATTATCTACACAGATGAGGATAAATGGAGTCTGATCATTGGATGGCAAAGGACCGAAAACGTCCACCATCCAATTCTAATTAATCCTCTCAACTACTCTTGACCCTAAGGTTCCCATAACCTTCGTGTTTCTGTCTTTACTCTTTTGATAAATATGACAAGATTTTACACACTCCTTTACTGACTCAACCAGGTTTGTCCAAGTATATCTTTTCATTATTTTATGCAATGTTCTATATATATACCCGAGTGTCCTCCAGTTAAACGGTCATTATGAAAATATTCCAGCATACTCCTCTGCAGACTATCAGGGATTACCAATTTATAAGGCGAATTCACTGCCCTAGTTTTCTTTAAAAGAAAACCCTTTTCCAAACGAAAACCCTCAATATTCAAACACGATTCCAAATCAGAAATAATTTTTATTAAATTAGGATCTTTCCTTTGTATAGCCTGTAAGGGCTTATTAAAAAAGGGAACATTCCAAAAATTTACCATAGCTAAATTCTTCCTCAAGAGCGACAATCCCACCTGAGAATCAACAATGTCGAACTCAAACGGATCATGCACCCTGGAGAAAATATCTGCAACTTTATTTTCGGAAGTCCTTATATGATGAATCTTGAATCGAAAGTTTGACAATTGTTCTACCATTGGTCCATATTTTAACAAGCGTTTTGGATTATGCATAATCCAACTAAGAGCACGATTATCTGTGTAGACATCAAACTAATTTATCAAATAATGCCGATATCGACAGATAGTTTTGATTAATGAAATAAACTCAATTTCATAGATAGAACGATGTCTATAAGCTTCTGATAGTTTCTTTGAAAAGAATGCTACTGGCCTAAGGTCACCTTTATTATCGCTTTGAGAAACACATCCACCAATCCCTTTTCCAGATCCGTCGACATTAACAACAAGACGTTTCGAAAGATCTGGTACTTAAGTACCACATGATCTTCAAATAATCTTTTCAATTCATCCAACGCTAAATCATGTTCTCGACCCCACACAAAGGGAACTTTTGGGGACCTCAATTCACTAATAGAAGCCATAACCTCCTGCAGCCCAGGAATAAACCTGCTGAAATATGTAAAATATCCAGTTAACCTAAGAACACCCTTTCGATTACGCGGAGGTGGTGTTTGTCGTACAGCAGAAATCCTTTCACTATCTATCTGAATATATTCACCATCTACCAAAACCCCCAAATAAATTAACCTTTTCTTACAAAATAATGTTTTATCAGGTGCAATTGTAAGACAACTTCTTCTCAAACGCTCAAGTACCATTTTTATAGCTGCATAATGCTATTCTTTATTTTTATTGAATATCAGTATGTCATCAAAATACGTTTTAACACCAAACTCTTCAAAATCTCCTAACAACCTTTCCATAGCCCTTGCTAAAACAGAACTCCCTCTCTTAATTCCTACTGGGACTCTCCGATACCAAAAACACCCTTTCGGAGTCACAATAGTTGTTACATTCCTTTGATTCTTGCTCTATTTCTAGCTGATTGTAAGCTTTACGGAGGTCTATCTTACTCCACAAAGTGCAACCAGCGAAATTTGTTAAACATTCTTGAAGACTAGGACCTGGAAAACTATCATCAATAATTTTATTGTTAACACCAACATAATTTCCAACAATCCTGTATGAACCTCCCCTGTTCTTCACGAGGAAACAACTAGAAGCAAAATCAGAGTGATCTGTTTCCTCCAAAATTCCCTGTTTAACCATATCATCCGAAATATCATAAAATATTTTTCTTTTGTTCAATGGAATATTGAAAGGTAACCTTATAAGGTTTCTTATCCTTTAAATAAATCTTACATTTATAACCTTTAAGGCATTTTACCTTATTCGTAACAACATCAGAATATTCATCCCTAATAGCCTGAACAAAAGTTTTAACCTCAGGGTCACTATCGCTCCAATCGTCCGAGTCAACTACTTTCTGATTTGTAATATCTTCACAGAAATTATTTTCCAACTCGATGTCATAACTCTTCTTGTCACTATCATGTTCACAAAAATCCTTATTTTCCGATTCACCACACCCATCGTTGATTTTATTGTTCATCTCGTAAAAACGTTCTGAAAATCCATCATCAAAGTCGGACGACCATTCCTCAGTGTTATACTTTCCTTCCAAACCAGGTAACGCAACCTTGCCTACCCTCTCTTTCTTATCTCTTCTAGTCTTCCTTGTCCGCTGAACCTTTGGTTTCAATGTTTTATTGGGAAAATTGTTTTTAGTTAATTGGGAAGCACCAATGTTTCCATCATCTAAATCACTTTTGTTGTCTAGAACTTGTTCCCATGCAGGTAAATCCAACTGAAATTGTTCCTTTCTAAGTTCATCTAAGTCTGGAACTTCAATGTTGAACAACATTTTCTCCACGTCGTCCAAACTTAAGTCACACTGCACTTCAACATCCTTTAGTTTTTCAGTTTCTAAACAACGTCGTTGTTTCAATCTGTTAGATTCAGTTTTCAATACGTGATACAAAACTGCACTCAATTTCGACGATGAAGACAAAGACGACGAACAATCATTTAAACCACAAATCAATAAATTAGTGGAACCTGAATCGGAAATCCATCTCAATCCTACTTTCTTCTTACCATCCCGCAGAAACAAACGATCATGAACAAAATCCAGATGTCCTTGGATTAATTTCAAATATGGAATTCCCAAGACGCAAGCGCAAGGCAACCTATCTACTATTCTGAGTTCAGCAATGACCGCTTCTCCCGCAACATTCACTTTTAAGTTCACCACCTGATCAGAAACAAAAAGTTCAATAAATGCGGATCGAATGCTAACTTCATCCACTTTACGAATCCTGTCTCGATGTAAATTCAGAGTTAACAAAATTTTTCGATACTAAGTTAAAACTGCACCCAGAATCCAACCAGAGCGACTGCATACTGTTTTGCACCCACCCATTCACGTAAGCAGCAACCTTTCCTTCTATCACAGATGGAATTCTTTGCATTGTCCCTTTGTTTGACCCTGCTGTTAAAATTTTGTTTTGCCTAGGGTATTTATCAAAAATATTTTGATCAG
>JAGDQP010016224.1:0-24470 GCA_022664845.1 Lepisma saccharinum | reverse complement strand
TCGTAGCTGCAGACAAGCCGACCTTCCCATGTAGCGAGACAAACCCAGACCGTGGCTAGAAATCGGTTACATCGCGGAACCAAACGGAGAGAGCGATTCGCGCAGGGTTTCCAAATACGAGTTTAAAATACCAAAGAAATTGCTGAATATAAAATTATAATTTTAGAAACAAAATCAAAGAATTGTAGGCATGTAGTTTTCGTAGACTACAATATCATGCTCTTTGCGACCTAAAGAAAATCAATCGCGCATTTTCCGACTAATCTACTTCAGAGTTGGCCTCATATTAAACCATTAAGCTCATTAATTTTAAAATATATTAAATCTCAACTGCGTATTCAAAACTGGGAAGACTGAGGTATCTCAAAGCTAACCTCAATAAACCCTTAATGGAGATAACTTTAAAAAAATAGTTCCCCAGAAGAAAGGAATGGAATCTCGAATTTTGAATTCGATTTAAGGCCTTTTTGCATCTGTGGCTCAGGTCGGGATTTATTAGATAGAGTATAAGGATTACAGAGATTTCGGCCAGGGCTTTCCCTAAGATACTATCAAGGTATTCGCCTGTTAAAAATGAAGGAAGATCAGGAAAATCTCAGTCAGTATAGTGGCCGTGGGTTTCGCAACCGCGTGGCTCCTCTTTGTCACTCTGAAGTCCGCGATAATGCAGTCTGGACCATGGGGGCTACGTGACTAGTATCTCGGATTTCCAATATCAGAACAAATATGCAGAGCAAATATCTAACTCAGAAAAGACGAAAAAAAGGGAGACCACGGAGTGGTCGAAATATTAGCGCGCCCGCTTTGTGTGCAATTGTCACCAGGGTCTCTTCAACAGAGTGCTTTGCAACCCACTTTACCAATGTTCCGTCGTAAGAAGCTCACCATCTTACCTAGCACCTTAATAACAATTTAATCAATCTCGAAATAAGGAGGAGGAAATCTTACGGACAGAATGAACTTTATAATCTAACCTGACTTTAACCAGTTTTCCTTTTATTGTGTCCTCAAATCTTGCAACTTTAATAAAACTCATTTTCAAACGTCATACAATAAGGAAAGTATGCACAGCGACGTAAGTCAGGTAACAATACAATATGTCATTGATAATTTCATATGTTTCTACAAAATATGTCTATGTATAGGATAAAGAAACAGTATCCGAACATCGTAATAACTCGAAAAATAAAACACATTCTTTTATGTCACTTAGCTATGACTAAAATGTAAAAAAATAAAGAAACAAACAAATTTCAAAACTTTTGCTTTGCCTTTTAAAAATCGTACTAAAAATAATGTTGTTTTCAAGAAAATTACATTTAAATAAAATATTCATTCATGGCAAGAAGAAAATCATGGAGCACTCTCTCGTAGACAATCACTTTATAAATTCTTAAATTATTTTGTAATATTATGTGTAAGTGTACCTTAATATATTTATATTAATAATAAATAAATGTTATTAACGTACAGCGAAACAAAAGTGCTACCCATAGACACCTAAGTATCAAGCTATTGAAAAAGCAGCCAAAATAGCAATCGCAACATTCTTTGTTTAGTGAACAAAATCATCACAGGATTAGCCGAAACATGGCTAAGATGGAAGGAGTAATGGAGAGAGGGAGATATAGAAAACACACACAGAGAGAGAGAAAGAAAGAAAGAAATAAAGAGAGAAATGTATTACTGTTAGCTTTGATCTTCAGCTTTTGTTTAAGTTTCCAAGGGAGATAATTCAATCAACGAAACGAAGCACACTACAAAGTAAATCCCGGAATGTTGGTACCTCGGTTTTTGTGTTGTCGCGAATTGTGTTGCTCTTCTCTTCTTCTCCATACCTCATTCTGCTTTGCAATATTCATCTTCCTTTTTCCTTTCTCATCTGCTGTTCTCCAATTCTCTCGCATACGGTTTCGTTGGGCCGAACAGAAATCAGCAGAAGGAGTCTGTACACTTTGTACACAAACGAAAATAGCGATTGGATAATATTTTAAATCATTTAAACTAAACAACGGCAATAACAAATCCAACTCCACTCCAGAAAGGATTGCATGTAACTGACCGGCATCCACATCGAGATTAACCTCCTCTGCATATTGCTGCGAGCTTGCCATTGTCTTTGTAACGTCCATTCGTAATTGAATGTTATCTAGATGCTTAGAATTGCTCATGTGCCATAATTTGCAAAAAAAAAAAAAAAAAAAAAAAATCAGGTAAGTGGAACTAATGGCAGTATGCCTGTACGATGCTGAATTCGAATAACATCATGCTATAATACTTGCATAGTACATTACTTAAGGTATAATTATGATCACTTTGGAGGTTAACGTATTTTTCCCATTTGCACTCCAATTCTATAGATCACTGAAAATGGTTGTTTATTTTCTCCGAACACATGATCTGAAGCACCTTCTACTCTAATCCAACATGTCTCCCCACGCGAAAGTTAATTTCGTCAACGATATGTTTTGTAATCGGTCGATGATAAACATTTAAAATAAAGGATACGCCGAAGAATTTAAGTTCTATTTATCAAACGACAGCTATTAGAAAGTAAACAATTATTTGAAGCGTTTTAATGCTAATGAATCAGGGAATCTTTTCTTACTTATTTATCTTTGATATTAACTTATTATTGTAGTGGGTGTATATAATCAATTACAACACACCCTTTACCTTCCAGGTATCTTATATCTCAAATGTTAATGGTTGGACCTTGCATATATTATAGAATAATCTGGAAAATTCTTTGATGTTTACATTTCTTTGTTTGAATCGTAATTTTTGAAACATGATGGTTGATCCAAGAAGCCTCCCAAACCAAGCCGTTGGTTAGTTGAACCGTATTATATCACAATGAGCGATCATTTCTGTATTTTGTTTTCGCTTGCACTCGAGATACTAACATGGTACATGCCTGTATCCAATTTGTTTATGAAAATATTATGACACAATTCTTTGAGAAGGCAGTTTTTTCTACCATAATCCTGATTGATACACTTTCATCTTTCGCTTCAAGCCATGACTTTATCAATGTTTGAGTGTGAGTAGCGACAACTAAAAGTTTTCCGACATATTTACCCACACAATATTTATATAGTCCAAAGAAATTCCAAAACATCCCACCCCCAAACGTTTACTTGTCATGAGAAACACGATATTTTAAAAACATCATGTTTGATGGGTTTGTGACAGTCATATTACCTTTTCCAGTATTTGATTTTAACTCTGTTCTAAACGATATTTATTTACGTTATGATTTAACACTCATCCTTATACAAGTGGACAGATACCTAGAAAATACACTGTTGGGTTGGTAACAGTGGAAATGAGCAAGGGACAAACTTGTATGACTTCTGAAGGTGTTACGCTGTAACAGATCAAGTAAATAACATTTGTCAAAAGTCGTGTTACTAGGAAAACAATCTTTTACACATCGTTCGAACGATGAGACAAGGAGGAGGATTCTTTTCTTGTAAATATTAAACACAGATGTGTCATCGATCAGACCTTCTGATGAATAGGATATAAAGGAGAAACCTTGCTAATCCAAAAAGAATTAAAATAACTGTTAACTAATCACAATGGTTATTTGAGTGCTTATTCATAAGTGACTTTTGAATACGCTGTTTACTTGTGTTATAGAACCAAAAGTGAGCCAATCACGTAATACACTTGTATGCATTACGAACTAGTATGAACTTTTTTTTTGTATCTATACAAAATCACTCTGAGAGCAGTAGGGCCTTACAAGGTAGATGATATAAAAAGATTTGAATCATCTGAGTGCGATGGAAAAATAATGATGATAAAGGAATGTGAAATGAGTGAATCGGTTACTGAAGAGATTTAAATTCAAATCTTAGGAATCTGTATGTACCCAAGTTTAGGAGAGCAAATAAAACGAATACGATAGATTGAAGTTTCTGATGATAGTTTTACACATCGAATCGTCACACTGGTGAATAAATGGAAAACACTTTACCAGGCGGACACAAGGTGTGGAGGAGCACTTTTATCCTTTTTGGAGCGGTCATCCTTTTAGCACACTGTGTACATTCCTAACCAACGTCGCCACTTTCTTCCTTGTCCTCATCCTTACCTCTATATCTTAAATCTCCGTAAGGACTTCTTCTACACCATAAACCATCATTCAATATCCACCTACTTCTTTGCCACTTTGAACTTCTATCCTAAACTTAGAAATTTATTCTCCTCTTTCTTTATCTCAGATTCACCTAGCAACAGCACTCTTCTTCTACAGTCCTCTTGTCTTTATTATTATTCTTCCTTTTAACCAAGATTCTTTCTTTTTTTCCTTAAGCTTGCATTTCACTTTATATCTAAAACATTATTCTCATTTTTTTCTAATGCTACCAAAGTTATCTCCCTCGTAAAGCGTTCAAACCATCTCCTATCTTTTCGTTAAATATTTCATTCGGGTATCTAAGCCTACCTACCTAGCTCCTTTTTTATCTTCCTGATCTCGTTTCATATAAGTCCATATTGCAACTTCACTAATAGTTTATGCTGCCTCTTTGTATTGTACACTACCCCTTTCTTCCGCACTACTAGTTTTTTGGGCGTCACTCCTACAAACACCTCTCTTGTTCTTCTTTCTTGTTTTCCTTCCTTCTGCTGTCCTTCCACTCGTCTATTTTCCTTTTTAGTGTCGGAAAATGTCTAGTGTGGATATAACTAAATTGAGGCCATATATCCATACTTAATTTAATAAAAAGAGGCTGAGGAAGATGTTGTTAGAACATTGAAACTGTAACACTTGATGTGTGTTCTTACAATAAAGTTAAGTGTAATAAGGGGGTGTCATGTACAGTGGCCACGAGACAATCGTTGCTCCAAACTATGAACCCGATTAATGCGCCTCAATTTCATAACTTGCACTATGAACTCAATAGCATGAACATGTGGTGTAAAATACCATGAATGAAGAGAATGGTAACTCATGAACACAGAATAGTGTGAGTACAATGAGAAAACTCCACAAAAAACTAAAATAGAAGACTGACAACGGGTCAAGGGTCAGGGTATCTAATGAGCTTTGTTTCTGTTACTAATGCAATGACGACATGCGTAGAATTTAGTGTCATGAATAGGGAGTGCGTAGAGAGTGTGGAAAATGCTGGAGGTCTGTGATGTTGTGAGGGTGTTTCACCTACGCCAAAATGGGTACTTTGCTGGCAGTAAGTGTGCACTTAAATAATCAGTGCTACGCGTATATTCGGCTTGCTAACAAACAGCTGCTGCCTTTGTCCACAATCTCAAAGACCCACCATTTTTTTTAGAATTATAACTGTTGAGGGCATCCTGCGAAACATATATGTCACCCTGATTCGTCGAGAAAGCTGTTCAAAATCTGTGGCTATTTGCAAAGATGGGTCACACAGACATATATTCGAAACCTTGATCATAGGTTTCATTTACACTACTGCTCTTATTCTCTTCAAGGTGTGTTTTCATTTAGAGATCTGATTTATTTTTCTAATGTGCTTATAAAATAAGCGGATAAGGAGATTTCGGAAGAAAGAAAAGCCACAAAATAGTATAGTAAAATTGCCCAATATTGCAATCGTCTATTCAATTATAGTAAATCCGATGTTAAACAAGAAATGCAGTTCACATCACGAACGTAGATAAAATTTTCAGAAGCGGAGAATTTGAGCTTTAAGGTTATCTTTGAATGACAAGACAGGGAGCAGAGGAAAAATGTTTGTATGGATATCCGAGTAGACAGTAATGGCGCAAAACAAAGACCAGCAAAGAAGATCAGGAGTTATGAGATAGGAGAAGTCGTTGAAAGATGGACCCTTCTTAAATTTCTTTACTTCACTTTCGCTTGACTGAGCATACGAAAAGTTTGTATGATGGTCAAACCTAAAGTAGCTCCCTTCCCCTATTGGATAAGCTGAGAAGTTGATGAGGCGTGAAAAATAAAAGAAAGAGTGTAATCGTGCATATCCTATCAATTGTCTCTCTTCAGTTTCCTTATCATTTTTGTCCGCTCTTTTAAAATTGAAGTAACGTCTTTCATTAAAAGAAATATGTAAATATCATATTGAGAATGGAACACCAATATTAAAAGTAATCTATTTGTAATCGTTGCTTTGTATATTTCTAAGATTCAACATTCATAAGAATTACTCGTATGTTTCTTATTATTTTCTACGGAACAATATACGTCTCCTATCACTTGCATTTCTTGATTCATCAATTACTTCTATATGGGCAATTAAACAAACTTACTGGAAATAACTTTGAAGTATAAACAGATTTGCATTTTAGTAGGAAGTGTATTGTCTTGTAGGTCTCACATTGATTCCAGGTTTGTATCTAGACACTACTAAGTCAGCAATACAACAAACAAGTGTGTAAATACTATGAAATGGAAACTTCGTCCAAATTACTGTCGAAAATTTCGATTCGAAATTGGGAAATACCAACTATTATAACACTTCACTTGCACACTTTTTTTTTCTGTAATAATTCATCGCATTGTTAACTAGCGCGAGGGGAGGGAGGGATATCATGACGGTTTCATTTTAAAGTTTCGGGCTTTTTGAGCCCATGCCTTCTATATGAGGTTTATGACGTTGTTGTAAAGGAGGTATATGAATTTTTGCGAAAAGCAACTGTCGCTTTCGCAATATATCTGGATTTATAATTACTTTGAGATGCTTACAAGGTGTTGTTTACGTAGCGAGGAAAGATGGAATAACATTAAGCAGTCAGGCTAGATGGTAAAAGTTCCAACAAGAAAATGAAAAATATATGAAATGAGTAAGGTTTAAATGGGATGGGGCATTCGGTGAGTGAATCTAGGTGGTATGGTCGTTCCGAGGTCATGAAGAACTTCGACTACAAACCAACTTATTTATATTCTTATCGTAGTCCTCTCTGACATAGAAGAGCTACAAAAATATCAAACACGTCGATATTGATATTTGTTTTATTTCCAGGGAAAATATTTTTTACTTATCACGTATGTCAATTTACGAATTACAACGTCAAATGTCGGTTATAATACAAACAGAAAAATATTACTTTAAGTCTTTAAACAAATTTCTTTATTTAATTCTAAATAATATTTGTTCAACTGACTTATTACACCAAAATCAAAAGCAACATCCGAGAACACATTGGACAGGTAACTCGACACACTCAGGCATGCCAACTCACACGCAAAATACGTGAGTCACACACTTTTAAGAGTCGCTCTATCACGAAAAGAACCTGCAAAGTCACACATTTTGAGAAAAAAGTGCAAAATTTAAAGCTCGCACTGTAAAGTGAAGTAAAGACGGTGGCAGCATTGCAAGACACTGGGAGATAGCAACTCGATAGATTGCTTGGTATAAATAGAAAACTTTGTGTGAAAGAGTGTGGCTTAGTAGAGTTCTTATCATTGGCCGGCGTACAACCGTCCGGTGTGGTTAAGGCTGTCAAAAAAGCAAACTAAGTTGTAGAAGGATTAACACAAATGAAAACTAGTATCGAGTAAAAATAACTGTTATTTTTATTTAATTAAATATTGAACTGATTATTTTTTCGCTCCTTGTTACCTATCTACATGTATGGTATGCAGTGTCCTATTTGAACAATTTCCAGAAAGGGAGGAATTTTTCTCACAATGTAGAAAACCGTATTTTATATCCGCTTATATCCCAGGTTTGGGGGGATATTTCGAAAAAATAAAGCTAGGGAAGATTTTCACAGAAAGGAAGAAATTCCAACCACACCCCGCTTCAAATCGAACACTGATGGAATATAGAATTGTTGAACTGAGCAAATCCTAAACTATTTCAATAACTTTAAAAACTGTTAGTTGAATTTATTTTTTTAAGTAAGTAACTAAAATAACTTACTACACTGTGAGCGTGTTCGTTTTTTTAATATTACTTTTGTGCTGATAAATAACAACTCTGTTGTGTCTTTGTGGCATGTTTTTCATCTATCATGCAATCTCTCGCATTTTCTCCTTTCCAGTGTTGCAAACCTCACGCATTGACAATTCTCTAGGTTGACAAGTCTGCACGCTATTTATAGTATTTATAGTCCTTTGAATTTCATATACAACTTGACAATTCTTTGTTCTATGATTATTGTATCAGTACATTATATGTTTTCAAAACAACTATGTCAGCAGGATTCCGGATTAGCAGTTGCTTTTCTTACCACTACGCTGCCGACTACGTTACCTGAATGTTTAAAGTGTCCGTTTACAGACAAGTCAAGTTCGAGGTTTCAATAGCTCTCACTGTTAATATTAAAAGAACAGAGACCTAAGTGTACAGGATTGACTTTTCAATTTTGGGAACAAAATATAAAACATATTTGGGTATTCAAAACTTTGGAATACTCGACATATTTGTTACAATCGTTCATATATGTTGAAACTTGGCAACGACGTCTATATAAAGCTGTAAATTAGTAAAGAAGGTATACATACAGCAACAAATTATATTATGATCCTTTGTTTTAGACGACATATTTTTAAAATAAAAAAGTATTAAGGATATGTTATATTGTAACTGTTTTGTATTTGAAAACATGTTTCCTGCCTTGTAAAGACTAGTTTCATTGCCTGTATGTGTCAATAATTTATATTTGTATTCCTTTGTAACATGTACCAGGGAAATATGGCGTACATCAGGGACCACGTCCATCGTGAAGCGTGATTGGAATGACTACAAAAAAAAAAAAAAATAGGTATGATTAAAAGCGAAAAGCTTTTATCAGTATTCTTAGTATGAATCTGTCATTCACCAGGTAGAACTGAGCACAAAAAGTGATACGGTTCAGTTCCTAATATGTGACATATATTCTCCGTGCTGAAAATGAAGCTAGATATTTACATCTAGTGATTATTGTTTCACTTGTTGGTCAGTCTTTTTATAAGCTTCGAAAAGTTGTAAAAACAGGAAAGAAAAACGATAATGCTCTACACAACATGTTATTGATTGAGTGTAGTCCAATTTGTAAACCACCATACAAGTAGTTATTAACATGTCAGATCATGAAATCTCACCTAAAAATTTATTATTTTCTAAATCTGATAAAGACGACTAGATTAAAACATTATTATTATTATTGCATTTTTAAAACAAACAGTATAACGGACTGAATCTTCTTTTTTTCTTTATTTACACTCCATGCGGTTGGTCTTGGGTTGTCTGACGTACCTTCATTTACAACTCTTCCAGGTGACGAGATGGAAAGTAGTCACTAAAGACTTATTATTTTAGGTAACAATTTGTTGCTCTCCTCTTGAGAACGAAAAAATCGTTTTAAATGCCCATTCAGAATTCTCAATAACAAGTCTGAAACTTACATTCCTCCCAAGTGTCGATTTAAAGTCCGTGACCATAAGGATTAGTTTACGTTGCCTCAGTACAGGAGTATTATGTCAAGATATATGATAGAACGTGAATTATTTGTTTTTATATGTATCTTAAATAGCACAAAATTATTGCATATAGTCTGCAAGAAGAATTGCTGGATTTCAGCTCAAAACAGAAATTCGAATCTTTTTTTTTGTGAATTATTGTTGGACACGTCAACAAATAGTCGGGGAAAAGGATTACATGTATGTTTGATAATGAGTATGGAATTTTTCCAACAATTAAAAACATGGATCAAAACCTTATGCACAAAAGATGCAAGAGTGTTTTGTATCCAACTTGTATCACGTACCCTGTATCTCATCTTATAAAATGGACTTTACAAACGCTATGTCTGGAAATAACATGTTTTAAGTGGGCTAGAAAGAAGAGGAAATAAAAGAAATTTCGCCTTCATTTGAAGACTTCGCGTTGATTTGAAGACTTGAAGATGGGGGATATTCCCCTCGTTATCTCTCCATCCGTCTCTATCTCTTCTGTCCTCTTTCTATTAGCCTTCTATGTCATGTTGGAATCCATGTCTTCATTTTCAACTACTACACGAACTAAAGACGCCATCAATTAATTACTTTAAAAGTATACACTGGATGGTAGCCTTGAATCTTGCGCTTCCTTCTTTTCTTTCGAACGTCAACCCAGATTTTTGTTGGAAAGCAAATAAGGAGATCAGAAAGAAGAACAGAGAGAAAAATAAACATAACGAATGATCCAATAAATGAGGAAGTGGGCCGAAGGAAAATGAGAATATATGGGAAATACTAGGAATACTAAGAATGTGCTTGGGAACTGTGTATTAGGGCTAAAGGTAAGTACCAGACTGCAAGCTCTCCGATTTCGATCAAATGTGTAGAAGAAGTACAGGTCAATATCCTAAACATTAGCTTGCATGGTTCTATTCGCAAATAAATAGATTCGCAAATACATAGGTGTGCAAAAGTTAGGGTGGCATCATCACAAACGACTTCATATATCCAAAAATTGGTAACACAAAGTGTGTCTGTTTAGCAAATTACAGGAGCAAAGGCGTTCACAATATATTCCTTTCAGCAAAGTCTATGATTTAAGAATGCCACATATGTGTGTTTCCCTACGTAGAAATTTCACTATCAAGGAATTACTATGAATTCATACGATCATTTTTTAACTCTCCATTAAGTGGCATTCACCAATCATAAACTATGCTGAAATGGATGTGCTTTTCACGTCTTTGCTCCTAATTTGCTAAACTAACGCATCTTGAGTTATGATTCTTGGATATATAAAATTGTTTGCAACGATGCCACCCTAACCTTGCATGGTTCTTGCTCTGAACCTATGCATTTCTGAGTAGAACACCTGTAACGTAATGCTTAGGATATTGCCCTGCACATCTTCTGAATATTTGAACGATATCAGAGAGTTTATGATGGTACCTTGTCAGTGTTGATATATTGGTTTCATTGCGTAAAGCAATTTGGAAAGTAGAGTGTTGTCCAAACTGCTTTAAACGTTTCTTACATAATTTAGACGATCACGAAGAGAAGAAATGATGCCAAGAAATTTGACATCCGTTCATTGACGATTCGGTCTGTCCTTGACGAAAAGATAAAATGTTTCTCAAACCAACCTCCAGAGAGACTTGTAGCTGAAATGGATAAGAGAGGAGAAAGAGTCGGGAGGAGAAAGAGTCAAGAGGAAACGGGAGAGAATATGATGCACAGGGCGCACAGACGGAGAGAACACATCCAGCAGTTAGAAAGACTGAAGGGATTATAAGAAACTGATGGTGTTCAGAAGAGGGCCTAGGCTTGATGGAAGTCAACAGGGAGAGCCTCATTCAATATTGTAAAGGGAAGGACATTATGAAGGGTTGGGTTGTGAGTATTCCTTGCATACGCTGGATGGTAGCCTTAAATTCTGCACTTCAGTGGGTAGTTCCTTGACTTTGTGAAGGTTGGATAGACTTTCCGTAACCTTATCTCAACTGAAAATCCATTTCGCTTCAGGGCAAAGTAAATGGAGGAATAGAAGATAGTTGCAGATCTTCCACTAGTCTTTAAGACTAAAACTTCTTTCTTTAAAAGAGGGTAAAAGTGAAACAAAAAGAAACGAAAGGAGAAACATCCAGTTTCCTCCTTCTCTTTCATCTTTACAAAGCCTTTAGGGCTACTTCTACGACTGCTGGAACCACTATATCCGTGCTTGTTCGCTTCACTCCCCGTCCGTTGAACTTAGTTTGGTTTGTGTAATAAGATTACCCTATTACCGGTAATTACCACTACAGGGATGATCCCTATTATTCCTTTATCTTCATCTTGCTTTCTTCTATTCCCTTCTTAAGAATTTTTCTTCTCTTCCACCTTGTACGATGAAGGTCTTAACTTTTCTTAGAGACTTTTGTTGTCGTGGGTTCTTTCCCTTCCGGTAAGAAATGATTTCTCTTGAGAATCTTATCCCGAACTATGAGGATATGTTTATTCTCTAAGGAGACAGTTTGGAGAAATAGGAAGAAAAAAGTGCACAGAGGAAACCAATGCGTAGTCATTTTCTTCTTCTTGTTTCACAGCAAAATGTAATGTTAAAACATCACACTAATAGTCACAACAAAAGGGGTAGATTTTCTAGTTGCATTATATATGTATGATGGGAAATATGTTGTTCTGTATAGACGGCTCGAATAGTTGATGAAGAGATCAGAAATACAAATATTCAGATTCATAACAATATCGTGAACAAAATGCTCTAGGCAAACATCTCCAGCTGTCGTTCTTCAGAGAACACTGTAATCAGTGTACGTCTTCCTTGTTTCAGTCAAACTCGTTGCAATTTTATGCTTGTAATATATAATATTTGTATAATGTGTGACTTAGAAGCTGGAATCTCTATTTCTTGGGAAACTGAGATTTTGATGGAATTGTATACATTAGTGTCTAATGAAAGTAAATGAAGGTAAAGCCCTAATTCTTTGTGTATTTGGTAAATTTTGAGTAGGAACTAAAGGAAAAAAGTACCCATATAATAATATTCTTTTGGCTACCCTGTGAAATTTTCTGGAGTGAAGATTTCAGCTTTTGCTTCTAAGCACCACAATATGTATTATAGTGCATTTGCACTATAATGCATATTGATTCGTCTATGATTTTGTTTATTCTGCAAAAACTTTCCGACGAGCTCTCCTAGTACCTTCTCATTGGGTTAAAATTTAACAATTATTCTGTTTATTTCGTTCATTGTTTAAGCATTTGCAATCCTCTTATTAGTTTTCGGAACTTCTTAGTAAATTACACGTTTGTGATCCATAAGCTCTTAATTCTAATACACAGTCAAACCTTGAATTTCCACACGTCTTTGTACTAAATATTCCTGTGACGTAAACTGTTTCCCAATAACACAAAGATAAGTATGTGTAAATTCATTATTCGCTATAAGACTTTGATACCTAAAGGCCATAAATAAAATTCGAATTCAAAATTAATTTATTTCTCTATTCGAACATATTGTTAGAGAACTCTGTATTGATTTAGTAAGGAAGACGTTTCAGAGTATTATAAACTCTACTAAGCCAGACAGAAAAAGCTTTATTGCAGATAACCCTTTTAATGCAAGCATTAATTTCTTAGTTTCTTAATTCCCACCAAACTGTGATAACTTGTAATACGATACATCTGTCTCTGTTCGTCGATTTTCAAAACTTGTTTCTTTCAGTAAAACCTGTCCCACGGATGTGTTTGTACATCTCACGGAAGGGTATGAAGACTTTTATTATGAATATTTCGAAATGTATTGAGAAAATATTTCTCTACTTAATTAGGCAATGCCCTGGTAATCCCCATGAAGGAAACACTCTGCAAATGATCTTCTAGTGATTGATGTTTACTAACTGTTCAAGTAAGAATAAATTTTGTCAAAACACTAAATTGTTGCAGCTCAGTAAATTAGGTGTCATATTTGGAAGTTTATGGATTTACATTGAGTAGCCGACAAACCTGTCTGAGATTTTTTTAAGGCTTTCCTCAGTCACTGGAGAAAAATATCTTAATCGAAACATCAAAGCAAGCACTTGGAAACTTCCTTTCCACCTTTTAACTGCAAATAAGCCATTTCCGAATTCAGCAAAAGGAAAGAAGCCTAAATTATGAATAAAACTAATGCTGACATTCTCAAAACCCCAACCTGGAAGGATTGAAGCAATTACAACAATTTAAATCTTTTAATACGTAACTTCAAATTCCATATAACGCTTGCTTTGTTTCTGTGTTTTGTCAAAAGCCCCATCAATCCTACATGGTCTAATGGACTATTTACAAAAATCAGAACTTGTTTCAAGCATCCATCAAGTAGATGAAAATAAACTCTTTGGCCGTTACTACTTTGCAAAATAGTTTCGAGGCCTGTAGAATAGTTACGAGGAAATAAAAGTAAAGTGGAAGAAACGATTAACGTTTGTTAGGAATAAAATACAATTCACGTTTTTAAATAGATACTCAGCATTACCAGACAGTATTTTTCATGAATTTGTACACGTTGCACTGAATAATACAATAAATCAATTTGTGTATTGCAAATGTGAGTTGGGTGTCTTTTCAGACACTGTTACAATGTTAGATTCTTTGGGCTTTGGTGTCAAGGCAGGCATCTGGTCATTTCATCTTCCCATCTACTTGATCCTTCTCCCTAGTTTCTGTTCTAACCCTCCAAAACTTTCTTCAGAGTTCCATCGCTCTAAACTATACATCATTCAAAGATGACAGCAACGGGTGGTAACTTTGTGAGAAAGGGAGAAGGATCGAAGAGGAGAAAGAGAGGAATCGACCACGGAAGAACCAACACAACAAGTGTATTTTGGGAAAATGAGACTAAAATATATATATACATTTCTAATATATAAGTGACAGAGAAACTGAATAGTCAAAGAGGTCTTACTATTTATGTCAAGCAACATAACAAACTAAGCTGAGAGATCTTAATCGTAACGGTTGCAAGGTTCATTTTTTATCTTTAATAATATAACTAATTCGTAATGCAATATTAAAACAAACATTCTGGAAAAACGAGACCCACATCTTAAAAACGTTTAGTCTAATATCGTTTGGTAGCTTTATTTTGATATACATGAGTTGATGGCTGAAAAGTTTCCGGCCTAATATGCAGGAATTTTTAGTTATATAGTGGGAATAACAGGGAATTGCACATATCCCCCAAGGCCAATGCACTTCCTAAGATCGTACAACAAATTTAACAATCTTCTCTTGGAGATTACCTCCGTTCAAGTCTAATTTCAATTTTGGAAACAAATAACCTACACTAAGGGCTGGGTCGGGAAAGTAGGAACGATGATCAAACACATCGTAGTCGTTATTATTTCGTCTTTCTCTTTTCCATGCTTCTTATGGGTCTCAAAACGACATCCAAGCTGAAGCCACGGTGGCTCAGTTGGTAGAGCGCTCACCTCTGGTGCTAGAGTTCGTCGGAATGATCCCTGATCATGCCATGCGGGCTTTGTGGTGGACAAACACAGTGAGCGTGGTTTTTTTCGGGGTGCTCCCGTTTCCTCCTCTTTCTTCATTCCACCAGTTCATCCCATCATCATGCATACGTCCTGAGTCATAGTTGCCTAAAGGTCTGAAAATAAATTCAATTCAACATCCAAGATAATGTTATGATATTTCAGAGACATCTTCCGGTTGAAAGAGAAAGCAACAAATATTTCTCCACGATTGCAGGTTTTTAGTGCCATTAGACATTTTATAATACAGTCATTGAATTAGTTTCTGAACACCAAATAAAAAGCTGAAAGAATCAGAAGAATAAATGTCTTCTTCTCCGTGTATTTATGTTAGAAAGATTAGGGCAGAGACAACAAAGTGGTAGTCGAAGAAACGGGATAAATGTATACGATTTATAATAGTCCATTTTGTGTTTCTTCTTCTTTTTTTTGTTCAAGGCATATATCCAATTGTCTTATTTTCTTTTTTACAAGTACTCCGGAACTTATAGTCAGATAAGATAATAGTAATAATTCACCACTATGTAGTGGGGTTTTGTGCTTTTTTTCCTTTATAGAATTGCGTTAGTATACTACCATGATAATCATCTTATTTCTTTAGTGCAATATATTGAGATGAAATAGTACTGACATGTACTTAATCCGTATAAGCTAATATACTATAATTCTTTAACAAAAATAGACCATTATCAGGTATTAAATTTGAAGTTCTAAAGCGAATTAAAATGGGTACTAGACAAAAGATGAGAAGAAACCCTTGAATGTAAGGAGATATCGGAATAATTTGTAAGACATACCACAAATTAGTTTTACATTTATTAAATGTTACGTTGAAATACTTTTCTTATAAGTTTTGGAAATTTGAAGTTTTGCTAGATTGACCTTACCCCATATATAATATTAAACTTCTAGCTTCTAAGGTCCTTTCTGACTATACCGGTAATTACTCAGATATTAAGCCCCAGTTCACACATGTGGTGCGGGAGCCTTGCGGCTACCGTGCGGCAGCCGCACAAACAGTTCACACATGCTGCAGTTTGTCTGCGAACATTCTGCGGTGTTCAAGAACGAATATCAGTTTAAAGAACTATCGCAATGGATGCGCACATTTGTGCCATGCTGTTAAGAAATCCTATTATACATTGCATTTACGAGCAAGAAAATTCGAAGACAATTTCATTCATATTATTATTATTTTCATTGGAATATTCCTACCATATAGTGAGAATATTGTACCTGCAAGTGTGGAAATTTTCAAGTTCTGAAGGTATTCTCATGTAGGTGGGAGTGACAGTTTATATGGGGAGGGGATTTGCTGCAGGGTTGGCTGGTTTAAACCATTTTCTTTTTCAAAATATCAATTGGTTTCAACCAATAAAAAAATAAAAGCAAAAATGCCACAAATAGTGTGAACTTCATGGTGACGATTTCATATTAAACTATCTGCGATAATTTTATACGAGGATCATTGCAAAAGTCATGGCAACTATTTTCTTATTCGAAAATGGTAACGAATAAAAAATTTTTGAAATATGCAAATGGAAGGTTAGTTTATATGTAAACATTACATGTAGGGAGATGGAGGAACACACACACCACCATGAAGATATAGCACAAGAAAAAAGACGAAATTTTTTTTGTCGTTTCAAACATGTTTTACTGTCAATTGCGGCGTCTTCCACAGCGGTGGCAGTGTGTGATGGATTCTTTGGGAGACTACTTCGAGGGACTCTAAGATGTCACCGGTACGTGTTCCTGCCCTGTACTATGGTGTACTGTTGCAACTGACAGTAAAACACTTTAGAAACGACATTTTTTTCGTCTTTTTTCTCGTGCTATATCTTTATGGTGGTGTGTGTGTTCCTCTATCTCCCTACATGTAATGTTTGTATATGAACTAACCTTTCATTTGCATATTTCAGATTTTTTTTTATTCGTCACCATTTAAAAAAAAATAATTGTTGCCATGACTTTTGCAATGACCCTCGGCTATTAAACAAGGGGGCCCGGGTTCGAGTCCAGGTGGGGAACAATCTCTCTCAATTGCAAATCGAGTACTGGTTCGGTTTCCACTTTGAGCTGTAGCTGTAGGTCCTGTTCTTCATAACCTTGCTTCTGCATAAGAACATTAAGAATAAACAAACTTATTTCTATCCATATGTAATACAAACAAATAAAGCAAAGCATTTAACAAAAAAATTGTGAGGGGCAGTTTTTGCCAATCCTGGTTTGCTTATGTTTAAGTTCATACTTTTCCATAGATTATTATTTAAAGTCTGACAATTTTTATGTCTCTCTTGGACTCGAACTCTACCACTTCAAATAACCTGTACTGGCCGATTTATCTTTTTTTTTTCTAGAATAATATCAAGGAAGTTGAAATTGAAAATATACAGAACTGTCATTCTGCCGGTAATACTTTACGGTAATAATACGGTTGCGAAAGTTGGAGTACGACCTTTGCAGATGAACATACATTACGGGTATTTGAAATTAATTAAGGTCTCGAGAAAAATATACTGGCCGAAACGGCATGAGATGACTGAAGAATGGAGAAGACTGCATAATAAAGAACTCCACGGAGTGTACGACTCACCTGATGTTGTAAGAATAAAGAAATAGCAACGACTAAAATAGGCAGGCCATGTAGCTCGGATGGGAGAAAAAGTGTCACGTTGCAGTGAGTAAGGTAACGCAACGTTCACCTGAATAGGCTAAAACATCCGAGCAAAGTTTCCTTCAAGTGCAAAGTACAAATTGTTCAGCATCTCAAGTATCGCATCTATGACAACTTTTTATATAATTGCTCTACCCAATACCATAAAGTTCTGCCAGCACGAAATTAGATTTCCTTGGCAAAAGTTTTTATTCAAGAAGCGTTAGCATTTACGTAACTTTGACCAGGTGTACTGATTTTCGCAAGTCAATATTATTTTTTAAAGTTTTATCTTTCGTGATAGGGGGAGGAGGTTCTAGATCGGGCCCTCCTGTATATTGTAGAAACATTCAACAGAGCCTTACTAAAGATAGTACACTGGCATGATTGTTCTACGTGATTCTCTAGATTATCATGTCGCCATCTAATTTTCAGAAAATAAATTTGTCTGAGTTGCATATCACCCTATTGTTTAAACGCTAACAATGAAGCGGAAAAATATTAAAACTCTGCAGGCCAGATGACCGATATCCAGACGACACTATGTACTGTTATTTCTTCCCTAATCTGGTTACTCAAAGTCCCGTGCAATTCTGAAGAGCTTGTAAAAAACATGCGCCGCCACAAAGTATAGAAAGAAGTCTATATATAACTAATATTTACCGCCGTTCCAACCCCCACCCACTCAAGGACTTTCCTATAGCCTTCCTTCGGAAACAGCAAATTGAAATACCAGGGCGAGTGGAAATACTATGTTGTGTGTCACCCACTCCAAGCCCGTCTTCTATTCTACATTTTTAGAATTGAGAAGGGCTGGTCAGTCAATCATAAGTTACCCTTCTTTTCCCACCGTCTTGTTACTGTATGACCGTGACCTTTGTTTTTCTCTTTGTCTCGTCTTTGTGCTGACACCGTCTCTTTTGGTTTTCTTTCATAAGCAATAAAAGTTCCCCACCAGTTTCTCTACAGACACTGAACGGCTGAACCACTTACAAAGATCTCGCAGTTCAAAACATTACAACTCAACCTCTGCTTTGAAGAAAGCGAGATAGCTTCCTCAGGCACATCTCAAATTTTGTCGGAATCGAATCTGTTTTTTAAATCGTAATGTAAATTAACCTCTTTTTAGCACAATCAGAAAACTTTTCTCTTTCAAGTAAGACCGCCAATTACACTTTTGATAGTTTCTTTATAATGTATTTCTGCAGATACGTCGCATCGATATGTGCAATGATCCATCATGCGTCATCTAGCGGCGACTCTGCGAAACAGAACATAGGCTTTCTAAAATATTCTATTGACTTTATATACTAATATAGTCATACATTTTGGGTCGCTAGTTGTTGCTTAATGTTTTACCTATTATTGCGTGAAATTACACTTCTTAAATTTAAGTAGTTTGTTTGCAACTGTGGAAACCGTTTTTAACATTGCTTCTTATGGCTTGTGTTACTCCATAATTGATTTTATTGACTTTTTGTATTTGTTATCTGTTACAAAATAATGAAATGCGCTCAATAATGTCATTATTTTAATTTTACATTCGTTTTGGTCACGTGCGCTTTTCGATATGTTCTATAGACTTGTTTTTGCAAATTCGGTAGAAGTGTGTGAAATGCTCTTAAAAACTCAATTAATAGCATTAGTGGATCGTTGTTATTTCGATATAAATCCATCTTATCTTGGTTTCTAGCAGCATGCATTACTGTCAGGTTTATGTCTAAAGTTTAAAAATGTTATTGGAAACAATTATTTAATTTTATCTGATCAAGAAATGTATTTTTAGATTCAGGAAATGTTCCCTTGTACTCACGATTCTTTAAAACATTTAAGCAACTTCATGAAATTTAAACAACTTTATTCACTAAATTCAACTCTCCCTTCTCATAAATAGCAATGATGCGTATTATCTATACAACCTCTAAGCACCTACTACAATATTAAGTAGAGTCCTATAAAAATATATAGGAATTTTATATACTAAACCAACGAATTTTAATCACAAGCTATTATTACTCCTAGAGCCGGATTTAGGAGGTAGCCAAAGGCCCTGCAACCCACGGCACCCATTCGTGGAGAGGCCTCGCCAAAGAGTAAATAAGTTACCGTTACGACTACAGTGGATAGGTAACAAGATTCCAAACCCATTCTATAGCCCAAGGGCCTCAAACAGCCTAATCCAGCACTGGTTACTCCCTGAAAAGCTACTTAAAGTTTTATATCAGTTCCCATTTAATTTGCATGTAAATAATGATAAATTAAATCAGTTTTGTCTACGTATTACTTTGTCATTAAATTTATTTATTATGCAATGATAAAATCCTTTTATATCCACAATATTATTTATAAAATATAATATATTTTACAACAGATTAAAAAAATCTGCTTCGATATTAACATTATTATAAAGAACAAAATCGAGTCTACTGCTAATTAGTAAGATATGTTGTAGAAAGGTTACTAAGTAAAATTATCGCATTTGTCTGTCTTATAACAAGTGCTCTTCAAAAGTCTGGTGTTAACATTATCCTAGACCAAGTCTCGGGACAGGTAATATATAGAGTTCTTACCGCACATAAAATTCATTTTATCTTAGCCGTACTAAAAAGATATTTCATATTTTTCATTTGTATCATAGATGGCGAAAGCTATTATCATTTCTCTATCAAGTACATTTAAACAAAAGTTTTTGATGGTAATGAAGTAACCTTTTTCAAAATAGTATCTAGTATCTCTAAGTTATTACAATAAATCTCCAATGTTTAATAACAATATAACATATGAATGTAATAATTACAAGTCATGCTCGTGGACAAGATCGCAAAATGTATTTCTTAAATAGATTAATTATGGACAATCAATATTGCAATACTATGAATCACCTGCATCAAGTTTGGTTAAAAAAAATGAAGAAAATGTTGCTAAATTTAACTTTTTTGCTTCCGTATATTTTGGGGCTAAATATAAATAAGCTACTTCATCCCGTTGACAGCCTAAGTGTTCATTTCCGGTACAATGAGTTCTAATTACGAAAATGTATGTTGTTAATAATTTTGTTTCTGATAAAAATTAAAGACAAGTCCAATAGCATATCTGTTTTGTTTTGAAACGACACGGGAAAGTTTCCACGCCCGGTACAAATATTACGAAATACTTTAAATTTAAGTTCCAGGTACGGGTACGTTTCGTTGGTTGTAAATAAGGAATATTTTCAGGTACCACATATTACATTGATCCACAAAGGTACACTTCCCACAAAAGGGCATCACAAAGAAGGACGTGATACCGGGTACCCTAATATTATAGCATTACTTAAATATATCAGAATAGGACATATATAGTGTTATTTAGAAAGCATTCACATGTTAACATTCTTAGAAGTCAAAGTGATAGTGCGTTAAAAATGAAATTTTATTTATCTAGATTAACTCAGCTTGCGGCTAATTAATATTCTAGAAAAGGAGAGTACCTTTCTATTTCGTTTCGAACTTACTTCAGGATACAATTATTAAATTTACTTTCAATAATCATCCAGATTTATCACTTATCTTAAACGACTGATCCCTTAAGTCTCTTTCGACAAAAGTATCAAGATTTGTCCTTCAGTGCTTATCAGTTGAACGTGACCAGATGAATACAGAATTACATTCTATAGTAGTTTAAAATGCTTGTTTTTGATATATATATATATATATATACAGGGTAAGTCAAAATGATGTACCCGATTTCATAAATTTTGTGAAATATAATGAACATATCTGAATGTAATACATGTGGTAAGAAGGGTAACTCTCAAAGTTTTTTCAGTCACATCACAAGTGCTCTATGTGAGCACCTCGCGTAACACGACACACATCAAGCCGATAGTCTATCTCCTGCCAAACCTTGTGTAGTGTGTCACGGTCAATCTCTGCAATGGCTGCTGTGATGCGGGCGCGAAGGTCACCCAATGTTGTTGGAAGTGGTGGTACGGAAACACGATCCTTTATGAAACCCCACAAAAAGAAATCACACGGGGTCAGATCGGGGGAACGAGGTGGCCAACGAATGAGAACTCGATCCTCCTGAGATGCACGGCCTATCCAGCGCTGTGGCAATGCCTCATTGAGATGATCCCGAACGCTGCCATGGTAATGCGGAGGGGCACCATCCAATTGAAGAATGAAATCTGCACTATCCTCTTCGAGCTGTGGAAGGATCCATTGTTGCAGCATATCAAGAAAAACATGTCCTGTCACAGTACGTTCAAGGAAGAAAAAGGGCCCATAAAATTTTCAGGGTGAATCGCGTTGGTGTTCAACAACTGCGTGGGGATTATCAGTTCCCCAGATCCTTACGTTGTGTCTATTCACATTCCCAGAAAGGTGAACCCAGCCTTTCGGCAAACCCATCCTCTTCCATTAACGTGAGAAAATCAGCACAGAAAGACGCTCGGGCAGCATAATCAGTGTCTCTTAAGGCTTGTAGCAGTTGCAAGCGATAGGATTTCATTTGTAAACGTTTCCGCAGAATTCGCCATACAGTTTTCTGTGGCATTTCAAGTTTCCTCGCTGCCCGGTAGGTAGACGTCTGTGGACTCCGCACAAAACTGGCGCGAACACGTTCCACTGTCTCTTCCTCAGCTGAAGGACGGCCAGTCGGTTTTCGCTTACAGATGCAGCCCGTATCTCTGAATTTTTCATACCACGTACGAATGGTTTTTCCAGTAGGTGGGTCTCTGCCATACTTGGTACGGAAATGCCGTTGAACACTCATCACAGAGTTGTTTACATGGTAATCCAGCGCACAGAACGATTTCTGCTCTCCAGCAGCGCCATTTTCGTTAACTGCTTCCAGCGGCTCGTAGACAATGCAACCACGCGGGACATAAACTAAACTCAACTAAACTTTGAACTTTGGCCTTTCCTTGCGCGTAGCTCACATTAAGATATGTTCATTATATTTCACAAAATAAATTTATGAAATCGGGTCCATCATTTTGACTTACCCTGTATATATATATATATATGAAATATATTTCAATCTAGTTAAAACATGAAGCTTATATTTTGTACTTCCAATGTTATAATATCTTCTTTTTACATATTGTCTGCTGATAACTTCATTCAATGACTTATTTATCAGGAGTGTGTGAAGCAAATAATCACAAGATTCTACGTCAACGTCATCACTAACATTAAAACATATTTTTTCATATTAAAATTACTCCACCGTTGAAAAATTTCCCGTACGACTATTTGCTGAAGTACCTAAGAAGGTATATTATATGTCAATTCTAGTACATTAAAATTTATGGTTAAAAAAAAGGTTTTGCCGTTCTAGAGCAGTGATAAACAAAGAGCAATACAATGGAGGGTACATCCCTTAGGTTTCGAAATAAGCTCCATCATCACCCAACACCTTTTACCTACGTTCCTGCACCTGCACAATACACTGGTGATAAAAGTCGGTGGTCTTCTAGACAAAGAAATCATTGAGTGTGTTCCGAAGGTCTCCCTCATTGGCGAAGGATCTACCACGGAGGTGTCGAGGGAATGAAATAGGGGTAACTGGCGTAAGGTCCGGTGAATATGGTGCAGGGCACAGTGTCTCCCAGCCAAGTTTCTGAAGAGTCTCTCCTGTCTTCCTTGCCACATGTGGCTTGGCATTGGCGTTGAGGAACAGCACTCACTTGCAATTCAGCAATGCCTGCTCCTTGTGCCGCAACTCACGGTACACCCTTTGCAACTGCTGTTAGTAGAGGTCGGCAGTGATGGTCTGACCAATTGGAAGGAGCTCGTAATGCACTATACAAATCCACCATACATAGAGCAAAACTTTTCGTAGGTGCAGAGGTGGTCTTGAGGTGTGAGGAACTGGGTTAGGTGATGACAACAAATGTCAGGTACGCTTGGGAGTGTCATAGAAAGCGTTCCGTCACCAGTGAGCAAGCGATCAAATATGGGTGTGTTCAGGTGCCGAGTAAGCAAGGACTAACAAGCTGTCACTCGTTGTTCATTGTTGGCTACCGATAATGTGTGGCGTACCCACTTGCTTAAATTATGTCACTTCCCTATCCCATTCAGGTGTATTATGACTGTTTCAGAGGAAACATGGAACGTTTCTGCAGGTTCGTCACTTGTTAGAGCACTGTCCTCTTCGAAGGCTGCTTTCAGGACCTCGTCATCCAACACATGTGGTCATCCACTACGAGGTCATCAGCAAGGCTCGAATTGCCTGGCGGTGCGTTCGTTCACGGTATTCTCACCAAATAGATGGCATATGGGGAAACTTGATACGGCAACTGACAGGCCCACTTTAATGTCATACAACAAACACACGCGAAGAAGCTGCTTCGATACCTCCATTTCTCTTCTACAATGGACGATATATGGCTGCTTTGTGTAAGCACCGTGCTTGTATTACTGAAGGTAAATGGTCAGACTAACACCCGGTCGCTTGGCAGACACGTGCGTCATTTCGTTTCCGCTCTGTGAGACATTAATGATTAATGATACATTAAAAGTTGCAAACCCCTTTTTGGTTACCTTGTAGTAGCTAGTTTTGTTTGCTGGTTAATATTCAATACATTTTACTTGCACCTATCTACATGGGTACCGGTACGTGCTTTTAACTTACATGGTGTAACTATCAGCCTATCCCAAATAACCGATAGTTATAATTATGAAAACAAGAAGCAATATGCCTCATTTGGAACATAAATCAATTTATAAGAAAAACTCTAATGATGAATGATAGAAACTTTTTATCCTGATCGTCTCTTGTACAGTTGAAGTTGTGAATTGTAATAATGTACTATATCTCTTTGCTAATGAGGGTTAGATCGTCGACATAGCAGATGTGTTCTGTTACAGAAATAAGTAAATTGTTACCATTGCGTTACAGCTCCTTTGAGAAAGAAAATTCATTTATA